>DF241347.1:0-45000 GCA_000507305.1 Breviolum minutum Mf 1.05b.01 | reverse complement strand
GATCCCAACGTATCTCTAGTTGACACTTCCCCACTTCCCCCCATTTCAGGTCCAGTGACGAGGATGCCAGACTCCCAAAGTCATAGGTGTGCTCACGGACTGACAACAACAATTCGGTGGCTTGGAGGATGGAAAAAAACTTCAGCCATCCGGATGGGCCCGGCATGGCTGGGATGAAACACAGGATGGGAACAAAATCTTCCCAGTTTTGCGCCATTTCAATGTCTAAACCGAACAATAACATCGCCTTTATTAGGTCCGGTGTGTTGTTTTTGGAAGATTGAGGTATCCCAATAGCACCAAAAAAGAAACCTAAATATCAAAATTGAAATTTGGAGGATATTTCATCTATTGTACGATATTTGCTCATCCATATTGGTAGTTTAATCATTTTAAACCACACCCACATTCCATGATATTCTCATATCAAATCTTAATATCAAGTCAAAACATCAAATACATATTAGTATAACGTATACAAACACAATTTACATACAAAATTTGCATATTCATCTCTCTCTTTCCAAGACCTTGTTACATGCCTTAAAAGACAACAACAACACCACCCTGTGTCGAACCTGAGTCAATCGTCAAGTCCTTGAGTGTGGTCACATCCTGAAAGGTTGGAAAACCGGAGTGACTCAGGGGTTCCTCTCAAGAAAACGAGCCCCGGGGGGGGGCGTTTTAGGGTGTAGTCAGGATATCATGCTCATAAACCTAACTTAGGTTTTCTTGGGTCATTTTGGAGAAAAAGAAACACCTTTTAATAAAATTACGCAAAAACACATATATATATATATAGAAAGATTTCTTACACAAACAATGACAACAAAAAAAGGTGTGATGAACGGTTTCCTTTTTTTTGAGGAGCCACGAGTGGCTTGAAGAACAAAACACCTCTTTTGGATCCTGTGTCCACCTTGAGGTCCTCAAGAAATTTCAGTATTTTTGTAGAAGTGGTTGTTGTATATATGATCTGAATTTGTTGATAAGTTATCCCTTCAACTTGAGAAACAAAAAAACACCAAACTTTTCCAAAAAGGGCAAACATGAAACCTGCAACACACGTTGCTTGTGTTGAATAACCACACTGAACAATAAAACAGTCCTATCAGATTTTAGTCAGAATTGCGATCTAAATATGCCGTTTCCTCAATATTGACACTCTTTTACAACTCATAACTTAGGGGCCACAACTCATTTCCAGAATCCTCCAATTATATTACATGCAATATGTTCAGTATATACATATAATCATATAATATATAAATACGTCCTTATATATATATATACGTATATATATATATAAAGTTATAAGTATTGTAACCTTTCCACATCTTATTCACCTATGTAGTTTTCTTGAAGCCTCGGAATCCGATGAATCGACCCGGTGACCCGGTGACCTGGGGTGCTTCCACCGTGGCATTGGCCAAACGACAAAGGCTGGCTTCCACTGCGAAGCGAAGATCCTGAGGTGACCATCAAAGAAGTCTTCCAAAACAAGATCAATCGTAAGTTTGATTTATTGAGGTGGGTTTGTCATGGATCCCAGAATTACACTTTGAAAAAGGATGTTCTGGAAATTGTCTAGATAATTTCTGAGAGTTTCTATTGGAGCCATCGTTTGCATGAAATGGATCTGGCCCATGAAAAACCCAGCGATTAGAAGCTATGAGAGAATTCTCCGACTTCATCAGTTCAATCCATTCCCATACCATCCATGGGACTGGTTTCTATACCTACATGAATGGTTGATTTTTATGGTTTTCATGTAGCTAAATATACCAGTCCCATACATGGAATGCTACTCATGGGATTAGATCTTTGAAACCAACCAACACCAAGAAACGGAAAAGAGACGCTGCAATTCTTCCTGCTCACTTTGCACCACCCTTCGGAGCTCCTGGAAGAGTTTGACAGGGAAGGTTGAACCACCCATCTGAAAAATATGCGTACGTCAAAAATGGGTTCATCCTCCCCAAAGAGGGGTGAAAATAAAAAATATTTGAAACCAACACCTAGTCTTATATATGGTTGATGTAGTTTGCAAACTGCAAACTACATAATGGGTTGGCATTTGCATGAAACCTGCAAGAATCAAACTAAGCTACAAAACTTGCTACCAACTGCAAGCACCCGACTCGGCCCGTCATAAATCGCTCTGGAAGTTTACAGGCAAGAAAAATTGGGATGTGATTTCACATGAACACATGGCTCCCATTTTGCAAGCATGCTTGTTTACGATGATGATGCCTTGTGCTCTGTGCTGGATAAGAGCATCTCTGATTCAGACATGATCGTTTTTGAAATCTTTATACAAAAAATGTTCAGACCCATCAAAATCAAGTACGCAAATGTGTCTTGTTCATCAAGTTTCACTATTGTTTCATCTTATCTTTTAATCTACCGAAGATATAGAAGCACATCTCAGCCACAAAGAGTGACTGGCTGACAGAACCAAATCAGCTGTAATCATCCGATCCGTCGGAGGTAATATTTCCGAAGTAATTTGAATCACAGATCTGTTTGGGTTCCATGTAATTTTTTGCTCTTTCGATTCGTTCAATCCCTCTACAATCTACACAAAATCATCAAAATCTGCAACCATCAATGGACCTGAAACTGCCCAAATGAGGGCAAATTCCCTATATTATATGTATATATATATATATTACATTAATTATATTACTATATAACCCACCTCTTAGTAGTTTTTGGACCCTTTTTGGGGTTTTCCATCTCCTGTTTGTCAATTCATCTGTTTTTTCAGCTCCCCACCTCCATGGCTCAGTGGTAACTCCCACTGTGCCACCGGGACCCGAGGGAGAAATGCACGGCTGCGGTGGATGGCGGGACCCATCACACATCAAGAAACGTGGTGTAACGAGATAAGTTTCCTAAGAAATACATCATCCAAATGAATCCCCGCAAATCTCTAGTTAGTTCAGAATGCTTACATCTAGATATCTTCCCTACCCATTTACTCTTATGAGTTTCAAGTTGATTTACAATTAAAGGAACTACAAAGCTCATCTCACCGTTGTGACCACGGTTTTGCAAAGGAACTTAAACAAAAACAATACTCTGAAGCACATCACAAGGGTGTAGTCTATGTCAATCTCAAAAAGAAGCTTGTGAAACACTAGCTCCATGAAGCAAACCGACTTTCCCTCATATTGGCAGCACATGTGTTTTTCTACCAAAGGTGGATATGATAATCGGTGGATGCACCGGAACTTATATATACTTCTGATCCTTGAGATTGGTTCTGCCCGAAATCCACATCGCAAGTAAGCATAGTCATATCAACTTTAGCTTGCTTTCATTCCTCAATTTTCACCCATTCCCTTGGCTTCTTGGACCATCACCCTGCAGTTGGGCCGTATCTCCCGAGGACCTCAACGTCTGCTGCTTCAGCTACCTCCAACTCCTCGGGCGCTAAACCTTTGTCATCACCTGGGGCAGCACGTAGCAGCACGTGGATCCGGGGAAAGTCATAGATGTCACTGATGTCATTTTGATGTTACATGGCACTATGGCTTCCTTTTTTTCAGGCCCTTCGGACTTTTTCCGTTTTGAGATATTTTGGGCGAGAATCAGAAGGTCAAAATATGTCAAGATATATCAAAAAAGGTGTCTGTCATCCATGCATTAGATTCATTAGATCATAATTCATCATAATTCCATGCATGCATTTTCACAAAAAAATATTGCAATGAATGATTCGAAAAACGACCTTCACGGACAGTCCGGAGAGACGTTGCTGTCAGAAGTCACATCAAACAAGAGATGAAGAACTTCTGAATAATGGCCAAGGTCGACACATATCAACACATTCAAGGTGACTAGATTGCCAAATTCATAGGAAAACATAGGAAAACAACTGAATCCCCAAATTAAGACCCAAGTTTTTTGCACCATCAAATCCACGTTAACCCCAATCCATCAAATCCGGACTTTGCATACAAAAATGGTGGACCGTAATTCTACCAAATGTATCATAGTATAATATATCCACATACTATCATACTATTGACTATATCATCCTATATTACTTATATAGATATAATATACAAAGATATGTACATATACAATTATCATTAGTTATCTGGATGCACAGAAAAAATCACCTCATATTTGATTCCGTGTTATTTTTGGATCACGGCACCCAAGAGGATCAAGAGCTGCTTGAAGTCCAAGGCTTCACGCCTGTGGTGGGAAGGGATGAGGAAACATGTAGGAGTTGTTAAGGCAGCATCAACCGAAAGTGCTTGGAAATCTATGAATGTCCACAAAACTGAGATCCAAAACATATTTTCTTTAAAAATCATAAAGACTGCAATGGAGATATATATGATGAGGATGGTCTATTAGATTTCTGCATCTTGTTGCTTAAAGTTGCAGAATGATTTTGTGTACATTTGTGAGGTATATTCTGCACCTTGGCCCTTCTTGGCAGGCAAAAGAAGATCGAAACTCACTAAAGTCAAAGGTCAACCTGGAAAAACCGTTTTCCATCCTATCCCCATTCCTGGACCCATAACTAGGAACTCACTGAGACATAATTTGAAAGGGTTTCAGGGGTATACCACAAATTGGACAAGTAAGATTGCATCCGAAAAAATCCTGAATCCTTGGAAGAAGTTCCGCCTGGCCAAGGATTGAACCACTTCCTCCAAATGTTGACCTTCAGGATCAAGCAAAAGTATCAAGCTTTTTCCCTCGCAACAGTCCTGCGGCTCGCCGCAGGTAAGACCACGCGTTTGCCGTCGATGACAGGTGATGATTTTGGTAGCACAAGCGCACCAGCTACAGCACGTCGTCAAATCTAATAAGAAATCATATCTGCCATATTGATAGGATGCTTTGAAGCCTATATTTCTATCATTTCTACAATGAAGTGAAGTCTTTTCATCTTGCTCATCTGACTCCTGAATTTTGATAAGCTGTCATGTTCTATTTGGTGGAGAGTTTCAACATACCGATTGTACCATGTCATGTGCCACATCACAAACTTCCACATAAGTGGCAAGATTCTACATGGGAACCCAAACATGAAAAGTTGTGCAAAAGAAACATTTCCCATGAAAAAAATCCAATAAAATCACTGACCTGAAATTTCTGCAACAGTCTCCTTCCTATTACAATAAAACCCATGTTGAAACCGGGGAGGGTTTCATGTCCTTCAAGGATCCACGAAAGCCACCCGGCACTCGGCGCAAACCCTGGTCTGCACGGCATCCGTTGGGAGGACCAGTCTCAGACTCTGCCTGTGATTGGCAATCGGGGGATGATGATATGGATTGCTTCCGAACATAGGGGGTGAAATCCCCCCAAATCATCCATTAAAAAATAGGGTTTTCCATTATTTTTACCATCCATTTTGGGGGAAACACCGCTATTTTGGGAAACACCCATATGAGGGGTGTCACTATTGCTGCAATTCATCAGGTGCAGCGTTGGATCATTTGTTTTTTTCCTTTGCTTCATCCCTGCGTGTCGTTTTGATGAAGCAAGAAGACTTATGAGCAAACATGTTGGGAAAAATAACAGCAAAGAATCCATTACTGTCTCTTTTGTTAGAATGTTTTGCGGATATAAATTGAGATTCGAAGTCAGTACTCAATACAATGACTTCTGTCGCTCTTCTGTTTGCCTTGGGTGAGCGTTTCCGCATTTACTGGTTTCAGCTGGAGCATCAAAAGCCAACGTATTGCTAGATTGGTGTAGCAAAACATTTTCGGAAAATCAAAAGACATACTGAGGCCTGTTTTTGCAAGGTGTTTCTGCACAAGTTAACCCCAACAATTTGGGCAAACCATATTTTACCAACCTACACCTCTAGAGCAAAACCTTGAAATGGCGAGAAAACACACCTGTCCAAAGAATCCCAAGTGCATTAAAAATCATGTTCACCTTAACATTAACAGGCATTTCCAAAAAAAAGTCAGGCGGTTTTAAATTGGGTCAATCCATGTTAATCTTACCTGGGATGTATAAAACCTTGTAAATAATGGGATAAAACTACCAACCTCAACTGGTGAGTTGATCCCACCAGATTTTGGCCAGCATTTCGCCTCCAAGGTAGCTGCCAGGCGTTGCGCCACGGAACGCTCATCTGGCCGCAAACCACGCAGCAAACCACCTGGAGGGTGCCAGGTTTTTTGGAAGCTGTTGGGAAGGATATTGTAAAATTTATTGGTCTTACTGTGTCTTTTTGTATATAGGTATATCATATATATGTGTACTGTATATGTATTGTGCAGATATTAAGAGTGTATTGTATCTTCTTGGAAATAGGTATATTACATTATTCATATTAGTACATATGACGTTTTGTATATGTGTATACTGTAGAATATAATTACATGTGGATATATTAAACGATAGATTTTCCAAAAAGTTTACATACCCAAAAGATCGTATAACGATCAGAACCAAGGTTTAGAAGATGAGGTTCCACTCCAAACCAGAAAGCCCGGTGCCACCAACCATTTCCCTGCTGTCTATTCACGCCTGTGAGAACCACAGTGTCACCACGATCCACGTCTACCTGACGGTCTGCAGTGAACACTCTTATCAAGAAAACCCGGTGCGAAACGAGAAAACGATCTCGTTTCGCTAATTCCTCTAAGCTGGTTGGGTGTGAAAAACTGTACATATCAATACTGAATACAGTAAATCTTTCTTCTGGCTAGTGAGAATCTCACAGTATTGCCCTGTGCTTAGCAGTGTCTGAAGATTCGCTTGCCATCCCTGAACTGTAGAGGGCAGAGATGGCAAAACACTTCCCAAATAACACAGTCTCCTCTACCTCCAGAAATGCTTATGATAATAATGTGCTTACTCCCATATTATTATTATCATTACTATTAATATTGATGCCTTCGACTGGTTGGTGATTTCCACTTTAAACCTGGGACATCATTTTAGAAGTAGCATCTTGGTAGAATCTCCTCTCCTAATTCAAACCCTCCTTAGACATTGCCAGGTTGGGGTAATCATGTCCATGTTCTCAGTACAGGAATCCTTGTTTCAAGATGTCACTGGCCGATTGCTCCAACCTGTTTGTCCCAAGACAGCTTTCCATCACATCCACAAAATGTCAGGCGAATCTCCTGGCATCCAGGCTGTGTGTTGGCGACAATTTCAACTGCGTTTTGATTTTGATCTCACTGGAAGATTTTGAAGGTGGGAACCACCCCTGGAAACATCACACTGCTCAATGGTGCAATGCTTTCCTTATCTTGGTGAAAAACTATGTCCTCGTGTACGTTCTGTCCAACAACTCACACACACGCAAGTAGCATGACACTATGACTCGAAACAGCCCGAAGGCATCATACTCAATATGTAATGAAGTACATACTGTATCTATTGTATAGTGTATATGTGTATCCTCTATGCTCCTATCATGTTGCGGTGGAACTCTTTACATCAGAATCAGCCAGTGTTGCCAAGCTTCAGTATTGCGACGATAGGACTCGGAGCGGCACAGTGCGGCCGTCACGCTGCGGCAGCCCACGTCAGCACGTCCTACCTTTGATATACAACCGAAACACATAGAAGATGGAATGTTGCAAACGCTGACATGCAAAAACAATCTCAGAATTGAATTTTTAAAAGATGTTCTATGTCTTTTGCAGTGGAATTTCGTTGGTATATCTCCTGATGGTCCGTTTTATAGTGCGATGTCTCTTTACCATGGTGTAGGTGCGGAATAAAATCACTTGCTGGTGTGTCTTGTGGCAGTCAATGATGATGAACTAGGGAATGAACCTGTATATTGGTACAATTGGGAATCCATTCCCTCATTCCTCAAGAAACCACCCTTCGAATCCCCTTGATGCGTATATGAGATTATTGAGATTATGCAAGTACATAGAGTTCCAACCCATAGGATCCATGGGCGTACGTCAACTTTCATGAAACAGCAGGCTTCAATGTTTCCCCAGGTTTGAAACCAAAGGTGAACCAAAAAACGCCAAAACCCGACCAAGGTGAAAACACGCATGAATCATTTCGCCGCGCTACAGTGAGGTCTTCATGATCTATGCGTTGAGCTTGATGCAACGGCATCAAGAAGCGCCGCGCCACGCACCGCCGCGTGGCGCAAAGGATGAATTGATCATCTGGCAGGGGATGGCTGGATGGCTATGAGATAATGTGTCTGGGAGTCCGTTTTCAAAACAACTTGTAAGATACAAAAACAACTCACAAAACACTTCCCTAATAACATCCTCCCCTACAAAATGTTCTCTAAGGTTTTTCAATGGTGGGAATGTAAACCATGCTCCATAAGCATCCAGCATCAACAGCTAAGTTCTAGCTGCTAGTGTTCAACCCTGAAACTTGACACCAACTCAGCCAACGAAGGTCACCCAAAAATATGGTTGAAGCATCTGGAAAAAGTTGAAAAAAATACAACATCTTTGAAAGCATACAAACGGCTATTAACTTACGAAGCACCTCAAATTTTGTTTCTTTGTTTCCACAGGATTCCTCCCTTCAAGGTGTGTCCCAAAACAACAAACTGCCACTGCCCGCCTATCTCCAAGCTTTGTCCAAAATGACACTGCCGAGCTAAATGTCCTTCACGACCACAAAAGTGGCAGATACTCTGTGGACAATCCTCAGTAGAGAAAATCGAAAAACCCGCCAGTTAAGGACTCGATGCGGTTGTGAAATTCTGCTACCCCAAAAAAACGGTTCTTTTTGTTGCCAACTACCAGGGTAGAATATTGAAGATTTAGGGAAAAGGAGTTTTGTAGCGTGACACTTCAGGGCACTTTCCCGCCGATGAAAAATATCCATGCCTAGGTTTCAACCCTTAGCAACAGTTGTAGGTTTTCAACGGTTCAAGGATTTTTTGCAAAATCAAACGTCAATAAGTCGATCTAGAAGCCGAAGTCATGGATTTCCGTTCGGGTGGTCGGGAATGGCTGAAAATTTCAGAAAGTCCATCGATTGAAATAAAAACTCACAATCGCTTGGTAGCCCAGTTGCACGTGCCAAATGCTCGCAGGATCCGCAACCTCGGAAAATCTGAATCAAAAGAGTCTAGTCAATCTAATTGGATTTTTGTTCACAATGAGAGGAAATCTTCAAAGCGTTCTTCCTTTTTTTCACGATCCAGTTTTTGGGATACGTCAGTTTCAGCAACAACAAACAGTTCACAAGCATCAACTATGAAGTATTCAATTGAGAAATACTCAAATAGAGAAGCTTCAGAAACTTCAAATGCTGAGGTATCACGGTATCACTCTTTTCCAAAAAAACAGTGTGAAACAAATGGTTCCCAGCTTTAAGCATCTTCCCCTTTCATCTCAGGTTCGGAAAAAACATGCACCACCATCTGGCTATGGCTCAAAAACTAGGGTTTCATTTCAAGGAGCGCAAACATGATATCACATGACCATATTTAGTATGTTTGGCTATTGGGGATCCAATCACTTGGCCGGCCACATTGGACCAGCGTTCAACACCCTGGTTCCATTCCATACTGTGTTGTTTAGTATGCTTCAAATGGCTTCCTAACAATTCCCTATTCATAACTGGCTTGTTTTTCCACCACCTCTTTTTTAAAACGGAGTAGTAACTTAGTAGTTTTTCACTGCCAGCATCAAACTGAATATTCAACAGGGGTATATTTTGATCATGGTTTTGTAATGGCTTTCTCAATGGGTTTTCTGCCGCCAAAAGCACTGAAGCATGGCCGCTGCTTTGGCGCACGTTGCTTCTGCTTCTCTGCCCATGCCACACCCAAGTGGCGCTGCTTCTCCAGCCAGGAATCGTCAAGGTCGGCCATGACATGGATCTGATGGTCCAGGAAATGACCCGGAAGAGCTTCAATAGCTATGATTCAGACATGGCAATGATTCCAATGTGGCTTGGATTTGTTGATACTTGCTGACGGTTTCTTTGCTATTGAATGATTCTACTATACTCGAACCGTTTAGTTCAGTTCTGAGAATAGAAGCAATTGCCGCATTTCTACACCGTGCACGCGGTCTTCCGTGCAAGATGTCAATATCGTGCCCGTGCTTTGCACATACTTAAGATTTCATGATGCAAAGTTGCAGGAAATATGGAGATTCCAGTCTCAACATATGATGAATCAACATAACTGCTGTAGTCTCCTGTTCTATGGCTTATCATGGCATCATGTGGCTTTGAAGTCGTTGCATGTCTGCAACATCCTCAAGTCTACTTAGGAGATTTAGTGAAGTTGGAGCAAGACCTCCATCTCAAATACAGGTCTTGTCACACTGATCCTGCAGATCCCAATCTGAAACTGCCTTGCACACGTAGATATTCTCTTAATTTCAGAATGCACAGTATTTGATGCAGGGTATCTGTGATGATTTTATATGATTTTCAAAGATATCCGGCATCTAACTCATCACATTAGTTGATGGATGATTCACCCTGCAAAAACGGGATTACTGTATATCCGTAAATCTGCAACTGACACAACAATCACATAGGTGAAGTGGTTGCTCTTGTGAAGCATTGAGCCAAATGTATTCCTGTCTACTAACTTACAGCAACTTGGCGTGTGCAAACCAATCACCATCAGGTTCCCGTCCCCACATCTATGTCTGCGAATATGTCTGTCCATCCACCGGTCGTGATCGACCGATGTATATATTCATACGACTGTCCATCTATCTACCTTTCTATCCATCTGTATGCTCATCCATCCATCCATCGATCCATCCATCCAGCTATGTCTCAAAAGTATGGTGCCTTTGTGAGAGCACAAGCATCCCATCATGCTCAGTAGTAGATGATAGATCCAGCTATTGGTGTTTCCATCATGAAAGAAGCAAACTTTTAGTAATCTATGTGTATACTTAAGTGACTTAAGTGTTATATTTACACCCTGGAAGATTAACATGGATCCTGAGAATACACCTACTGGAAAAAACGACAATCATCTTCCAAACCATCATTTTTCAGGTTCTATATATGTTAATTTATGAATAATTTATGGGGGTGTAAACAAATAACAATTCAATACAATTCAAACTTTCTTGGGAACTTCTCAAAAATTACTGAGCTCTCCGTGCTCGAGCATCATGCCCTTGTAAAATCACCTCTGGCGCAGAGGCATTGGCCTCAGGGTTTTTCCGCCATCCAATGCGGGGCCCGGTATCAAAAGAGGCATGTCCTAAACGCCGTTTTTTCAAGACAGGCGAAAGATCTCTGATTAGGAGAAACGCCTTATAAATGAAAGATGTTTCCTATTCAGTTTTGCCAAACCTTCTGACATGTCATAATTCGAATAAGAAGCCCAAGCTGCAATGTTCTATCACCATTACGACTTACCGAAAATGTTCCACCCTTTTCTTGCCCATACAGCAACAACCGGGATCTTCATATTGGCGCAGAAACCTGCACGTGGAAAAAAAGGGGGAAAACGATGACCTTTCTCAACCCTTTTCCTACCGTTCGCAAGTCGAACATGGGGATGCCCAATGCCTGCATGTTTTGACCACTATTTTGACTATCTTCAACTGAGGTCACTTTGATTTATTCAATAAAGATAATCCGTGGATGGTGAATTGGAAACCAGAACCAATGCGACACGATTTAGATTGGTGATATATTGGTGACTAAGGGGCAGGAAAGGTGTGAGGTGACCCACAACTTTTGTGAACTGCACAGGTAGTAGTTGATCTGTTACATCTATTTGTAACTGGGTTTGAGTAGAGGATCTATATACCTGAGGTTATACCGTTATACCTATACCTTTTTACATACGCCAATGCAACAACACCGGCCGTAAAACCATCAAGCTTACATGAGCTGCCGAGGTGGATAGCAAATACCTTGGCAAATGGATGACAAGATTGGTTTCTTGACATCTAACTGGAAGCCTAATGATACCTGTACTGTATATATGAATATCATGATACGGATATGGACATGGATGTATAACATGCAAGTCTTCTGGCTAAGTCCCCGGTCAGCAAGGTTGAAAATCCGTACCATGGAGTCCTCAGATGAAAAACGGCAAATGGTCCAGTGTTTGATTTTTTTTTTCGGTGGTAGATTTCTCTGAATTTTCACAGGTGGAGTTGCAGATTACGAGCAAATTCTTTCCATTTTTTTTTTGCCCAGATGTCCAAATGACCGAGATTCATTAGATTTTGGGCCCACTTTGGAATTCAAAAATCTCGCCAGTTTGTGAATCCATGGCACCGCAAACCGCCCCGAAAAAACGGCGAAAAAAAAACGGGCCTTTTTCGGACGACCGTTTGGTGGGGACGCAGATTGGAGATTCAGAGTTTACCAAGTATGCTGCATGTATAGAATGCATGCCAATTTGTTCCATATTTTAAGCTCACAACGCGACTGGTGAATGGTTTTTCAGGACTTCCGAATCATGTTTTTCTTTTAACAGGCTTGTGATGCCTCAAAAGAATTGTCATGTCAGTTGAATCCTTGTTTATGCTGTTGCATCTCATTTGGGTCCGAAGTGAAAATCATGACGCATACTGTATATGTGTATATATGGGGATGTGTATATGCATGATATATGAAACGTATAAAGATATCTTTAGCCCATGATAGGTGGTGTTCTGTTTGAAGCACGGCCGCATGGCCGACTGAAAGTTTCAGCCCAAGTCAGGTCTTCTTGGCTCACAGCCTGCGTGGCTGAAGGTTCCATGAGTATCGTTGTGTTGGATCTTGTGGACACCAAATAACGGGAGGAAAAGCTACCGTACATCTGATGCGGAAAACATCATCATAAAAGGCACCATTCTAGTAATAGGGTGTTCGAAGTTGTTTTGTTTCAGAGTTATACAACTGAAGATGGACCATTTTGATAGGATTGAAATCCATGTTCCTATAGGATCAAGGAGGTGGACCAAAACCACAGGTTGAATGCTTTAGTCTTCGGGAATTGATTGAAGCATCTCTTCCAGCTGTGGATCCTGAAAATCAAACCTACCCAAAAAATATCCAAAAATTGCTCCCACAAAAAAATGGCTAAGTCATAGTATACGTCTACTACGATTCCCTTGTTTATCTTAACAAATCCTTAGAGAAGTCCAATGGAAATATAGGGAAAACCCGCTAAGGGGCTCGGTTTTGGCGCCTTCGCCGGCCTATAGGGCCTCACCAACCACGCCATCCTGGCATTCGTACAGGTCCAGGAACGTTGGGACGAAGACCTGTGGATGACTGGAATCCGTCCGAATCCGTCCCAATCGGGGGCCTGGAATCAAATGACTGGAAATTTTTGCCTGTTTCTTGTGGACAAATTCTGCAAAATCATGATATAAATTGTCCATATTTTTTTTTTTGTCTGTTTGGTTATCTTATTTGTTTTTGGGGTGTAGCGTGGTGTCGTTTTAGGGTTCTGATCATTTTGCTTGGGTCTTAGGAGAAACCATCAGTTTTTGTCTTTTTTTGTTGCCGCAAGGTAGCCTTCTACTAAGTTGAAATGGGAGTTGGAGTGATCTCTAAAACGCATCTTTCATAAACTTTGGTTGACGGCATAAATCCTGCAGAGGGATGAAACATACCAAAATAAACTGACAGCCGCATTCAGGTACAAGTATCAACAATAGTCGATCTCAATTTTGTATGGCTCGACCTGAACTTTGACTCGCCATAGCCAACCCCACAACATCTCCAGCCAAATTGCTTCCTTCCCCTTGATATCACCTGGTACACCGAAGCTGGGCCGCACAGGCCCACGAAGATGTGTGGGACTTACACCCCCTGACCTCGTGCAACTCTAGCGGCTCATTTAATCGTGATTTATGGCAGCTAGCTTGGTTGCTGGGCTTTTACTCAACAAATCCTTGGTAAAGCGATGACCAAATATATCCCAAACATGAGAATACTAGGATGAGACTCAAAGAATCCGACTATCGCGTATCAGATTTGTATTCAATAAAAGCCATGAAGGTATGGAATAATTATACAAATAATATACAAATATGATTGTCTTCAGCCCAAATCATCCAAACTCACTTGGTATTGGGATCTATTTTGTGATACCGCCCTCAGGCCGCTGGGTCTACCCGACTCCATGGGTTGTGGCACTGCTGATGGTCGTACAACGGTGGAGGCTGCAGCCACAGCGGCTGACACCGGAGTCGTCGTTGAGGGGCTTGAACCACCTGCGATTAGATGTGTTTTGAAACAACTCTCTGTAAGTTGAAAATTCGATCTTCCATCGATTTTAGACAAAAGTGTTCTAAAATGAAGAACTGCTGCAAGCAACCATCAACTACAGGCTTGGAGCTTAAAGTAGATCTTCCAGGACACAAATGGCTCAGCATCTATTCTATACCTTCAGTGGGAGTTCCGAGTGCAAAATCCTTCATCTTTAAGAGGAAAACAGTGTTCATCCATCATATCGCTTGCAAGTGCTTTGTTCAATTTCCATGTATTTGGTCTTATCAATATTCTAAGGCAAATAGTCAGTCAATTACAGCCTCTTTTGTTCACTGTTGTCTTGAGACAATGTCAACATCACCATAGTTTTCTTCAAGCCAAGGCGTAGATCCGACTCTCACCTGACACCGATACTGCAGGCACGACATTGGACCTGAGGATGCAGAAAACCAGTGGAGTGAAAGATGCCTGGGTCTATATCCCAAAATATGTGCTGAACAAGAAACAATCCTCCCAAATCATTTACACGCCATATCTATAGGTACATGTTTTTCACCTTAAATCTCCGAAAGTGAATCGCTGTAACAATGGAAAACTACCATGTTGCCATTTCGATTTAACACCCACAAAGGTGCATAGGGGATCAAATGAAATGGCAAAAAAAAACACATAACCCTTACCATCCATGGGAATGGTATATTTACCTACATGGATGGTTGTTTTTATTGGAAAAAAATCTGGTAATTTCTATAGGTAAATATACCAGTCCCATAGATGATTACTGGGTAATATATCTCTCCATCAACTGGGCTCTAGCCACACACCAGGCGTCAAAAACTTCAGTCGCGCGGTGTCGTCACCTCGGCGCCATGGTAGGTGTATAAAGGTAGCCCGCCCATCATTGGGATGATCATACTGATTATTCATCTAGATGGGGGTTTCCTAAAATGGTGGTACCCAACAACCATGGGTTTTCCTACTAAAAATGACCATTTCAGAGTGTTTTGGGGGTACCACCATTTAAGGAAACACCTATTTGAGATCATCCTGATTACCCTCCAGGGGATGGATACATATCCCACCAAACGGGAAGTTGGGAAAATCATCGACTCAAAAATGCCATTTTTGGGGGGATATGTCATCGTTCCCTGGAGGGTATTCATCTAGATGGTGGTTGAACCAACGCATCTGAAAAAATATGCTCGTCAAATTGGATCATTTCTCCAAGTAGTGGTGAAAATAAAACATATTTGAAACCACCAGCTAGTGAGTATTCATCTAATGAAGTGCTTCTCTTGATATACTTTCCTTGGACATACAAGTAGTAAAGTGAATAAGGTGAATAAATAATGAGTGGTTTGGACGGAACCATATATCAAGTACTTTACTAGATCTGACAGGCACCAAATGTCATGTGATGTCAATAGCTAAGTTGTAACCTTTAACATACCCTCAACATTAAAAAATAACACATACACCGGGTGAAGTGTAACAGCTGGTTACCTCAACAAAAATGGTGCTTGGAATTGGAATCCTTTTCCTCTTGTTGGAGCTTGATAACTCTTCAGAGGCCAACGGGGATCAACTTCACCGAAGGCACCCAAATCAAGGCGTCGCTGTCGTTCTCGTCGATGCTCCTGGACCGGAAACACAAAAAAAACAGAAGCGCAAGAGATATGGATGTTTCCGACAAATCGTGGTATACCCCCAAATCATCCATTTTAATAGGCGTTTCCATTATATACCATCCATTTTGGGATACTACTACTTTTGGGAAACATCCAATATATAGACAGGAGATGGATTGAAATCATTAAACTCCAAAAAACGGATCTATTGATGATATGATGTCTTACAGTCGGATATGACTGCTAATCATACAAACATTTTCCACCAACTTTTGCCATCCCATTTCTTATCATTATATGTTTGGGATTGGACCATTTGCATCCATTTGACCCAGGATCATATTGGGCGACAGGCCCAAACTTCTCTTATATTGTAAATCAATGTAAATCATCTTTCCACAACCTGAAAATATCAAACAAGGCCGGCTTCTCCTCCGTCAGCATCACGAAAATGTTCAAACATTCTAACCTCGGCTGCCGCAGCATTCGATAGGCCGGACTACTTGGCGATTCGCTGGGATTTTATGACACTCCACTTTGTCAGTGAACATAGACATTCTGTTTCTTTCTGGCAGGTATTGATTCATGCTTTCAACATCTTTTAAGCCACTGCCAGGAAAGGTGAAACACAGAAAGCTACGGGATGATGTCTGCCAGAATTATAGGATACAATAAGATCTAAACAATGAGCCAAAGCTTGCACTTTCCAAATTCAGTTTCCACATCAAGTGTTGACATCATAACAAAATTCCTTGTAACCTTATATAATATCTTATATATATATATTCATAACATATCTTCAGATCATATCTTCAGATCATCCACTATATAAGACACGAATGTACATATTGTATTGATCACCTGTTGTCTCTTCCTACCAAAAACGGCTCTCCAAAATGGGGTCGACTGGCATCGCCAAGGAACTCTTCTGGCAGTTGAGATTCCAGCACCCTGGCAGAGCGATTCGGATCTGGGTTGCCATCTCTGAATCCAACCGGAATTTCGCAGGCAGCCTTGGATTGAATAAGTTTGGTATCGGTATACAGTAATATGTCATGAACTAAATGAATGACCTGTTAGGTCAACGCCCTGTTGCTGTTTTCTTGCAACTAAACTTGTCAGTCGAGATCCCTCCAAAAAATTCAGGGGGTTCCACTGGCAGCGACCCTTCTCTCCGGCACCTCAGCTTGGAGATAGGATTCTTAGTCACCAGCGTGGTATCACGCACCAACCTTGCCACCTGCCATTCTATTTCAGGGGGCTGGAAATCAATCCCGGAGTTGTCGTCGTTGTTGTTGTTGTTGTTGTTGTTGTTGTTGTTGTTGGTCTTGGTCTTGCGAGACACAGGGATTGTCTGGCCTGATCATGCTCCAAATTAAGCAGAGATTTCGAGAGTTGGAGGTGTTCTCATCAAGCTCTCGGAACCAGTGTTGAACTAGTGTGTGAATTGCAAACATGAAGATCCACTGGGACATCTGGATACTCCACACATAGGCAAACTATCCCAGGAAACAATGCATCTAAATTAAAAGGATTTAAATCTATCTCAATGCTCTACAATACCTATTAAGCCATAGAGCAAAATTCACAGCAAAGTCCCAATGGCAATTCCTCTGTGCCATCCAATCAAAACCATTCATACCCTTTCATTCTCCCAAGGGATGCCCTTAACAAACGTATCAACCAAAACCACTGTAGCTCCAGCGCCATGATGTCAAAATGAACAAATCCATTCATATTACCCTCCCAGAAACTAACAAATCGCACCTAAAAATGAAACAGAAATTCAAGTTCGGAATCTCCGAACTTCCAGGGGGCTTCCCTATGTTCAGGGAATATATTGGTTTCAGGGAGGGTAACAATCAACAATGGATGACTCTTCGGGAAATTGTCGAAGCATCCTGTGGGATCGTCCAGCCTCCTCGACCGTGTCAGCACCATATGTTTTGGTGCTCAAAGCCTCCCAAGTGAATTTTGAAGCAACGGAACTGCAGATTTTGAAGCAACAAAACCAACCTGACAAACACAACATGGTATATAATAATATGTAATAATATGGTAATATATGTAATATTATGGTCTGGATATGGTAGTATTATCGTCTGATATCAATGAATCTGAGAAAGTCATACCTCAGCAACAAGTCATGATGTAATTTTGACATAATCTCACGGAAAACACTCCGTGAGGATTCCCTAAAACATCTAAAACTGACAGAGTTTTTTTTCCATTCCATGTCTATGATCCCTCAAGGTTTGCCAGGTGAAACCTCTGGGCTGAAGCTTTTGTAAATCAAACTGTCAGTTTTCTGTACGCTTCAACATGCCACGAGGCCGCTGAATTTCAGGCTGCCTCTTTGATTGAAAAAAAGAGACTTTGAGATCTTAACCCTTTAAGTA
Organism: Breviolum minutum Mf 1.05b.01; assembly: GCA_000507305.1. Lineage (NCBI taxonomy): Eukaryota > Dinophyceae > Suessiales > Symbiodiniaceae > Breviolum > Breviolum minutum. Next base: position 26,834 of record DF241347.1, on the reverse strand, counting down.
CCAGAAATCCACCGAGCAACAATGCCCTTCGATAAAATGCATTGCTAGACTCTTTACGACAAAACTGTGGTTGAAATGGTCTTGTCACTTAGTAGCGGATCTTCGGGGTATCGTCCCGTTCGACTGAGCACCCAGTGATGGCCGGCCTTTTTGAAGTAGCGATTGTAGTAAAAAGGTAGATGATCTAAAGGCACCAGAACTCGATCAGCGTCATTGGCATCTTTCCGAAAAGCCTCGACTCCGAACAGAGACACAAACAAAAAAAGGCTCTCTGACAGCAAAAAAACGGGAAGTGGATGGAAAATGTAACTGTTGTGATGAGTGATGCTGAGTGATTTCCAATATGATGATGATGATGATGATGATGATGATGATGATGATGATGATGATGATGATGATGACGATGATGACGATGATGACGATGATGATGATGATGATGATGACGACGATGACGATGACGATGACGATGATGATGATGATGACGATGATGATGATGATGATGATGATGATGAGGAGGAGGAGGAGGAGGACTGATGATAATGACTGATGGTGATGATCCTCACCATTGTCATCACAAGGACCATCATGGTCGTCATCATCATCATCATCATCATCATTACAATGGCATGGTACAACAACTTTCGGCCAGAATACATGAGATAGGAGATGAAGCTCAAAGCGTAAGGAGAGCATACTCCAATCCTGAGAGGTGCGTGGACCGGATGCTTGGGCTTGACAAGGGTCTTTCGTGTCTCAAGGTATTTGGGACATCAAGATCATTGGGACATGATCTATACACATCAAAACTGATCTAAGCTCCTATGATTCCCATGTATGGGGACCTGAGTTATCAGTTGGCTAGGTCCGGGACCTGAAAGTGAGCAAAATCCACAGCAATTCGTGTCCTCGAATTGGAAGTTGGCAAAGAGCGGCTCGCCATTACCAAGGTCATTGATATCCTGTCAAAGGCGTAGTGGAAGGGTATCCACTCACAGCCATTTTCCACAGTGAAGATGTGAGTTGGTACATCATCTGGAAGTTCAGCTGAGCATCAGAGGTTAGTTTTCATTGCAGGATGTGATTTCTCATATACACCCTGGAAGATTAACATGGAACAAGGGGTTTGGAAGATCATTTTCCTTTCTAAATGGGTGATTTGTAGGTTCCATGTTAATCTTCCAGGGTGTACATACACCAACATTATCTAATATCCATATCATGCATGTGGACATGTTCAAACATGTTTGACAAATGCACTACTACTAGCCTGTGTATTGATGAACGCGGAGGAATCAAAATGAATTGGCTACACAATTACACACATATGTTTCTTTGTAGATTCAAGAAGGGTCAGCATCCTGTAGTCTAGTGGACGTGTTGGAGCTACCGACTCTACATATTCAGATCTACACTGATCTACACCTCCATTATGGATTGGTTGGGAAGCCGGATGATGAGCTATGATGATCCTCTCTTCAACTAATACAATGTAAGCAACGTAAACACCTGGTTATACAACAACCAACCCAAATTTCTTTCCTCCCCTTCTCAATTGGATAACAAAAAAAACCATTCTGGAAGTCAACGTCGACATGGCGGAAACCTCCACACTAAAGACATCGATGAGGTCCACATCCACCTTTGGTGTCTCCTGAACGTCATGGCGTCACTGTTTTGAACAACGAGGCAGGAACATGTATCCCATTCTATCCCAAGACCCTCCCTGAAACTAACAGCGAGTTTACACCTGAAAATGGATGGTTGGAATACCAGGTGAATACCAGTTTCCCTTTGGGGAGTTTGCCGTCATTTTTAGGGGCGAAACTCGCTGTTAGTAGTCACGGAGGGTTGTCATCCAATACCTTCATCTGGTCAAACGATGTGAGACTGAGGTATGGATATCTGAATCGTTTCATGGCACCATGAAGTTCGTCCAATACAACTTAGGTGAATTATATAGAAGTCATCTTTTTGAGGCTCTCAAGAAAGCTTACCCTCCAGGGANCCTCCAGGGAATTAACATATCCCACCTTGGGAAAAGGAAAATCATCTTCAAAATGCCATTTTGGGGGGATATGCTAGTTCCCTGGAGGGTATTTCAAAAAGCATAAGTTAAAGTTAATGTGCTTGTATAATTATACCATGTTCGACTAATTTCGTGTGTGATATCCACCAAAATTAGCTCCTATACTATGCTGTAAGATCTCAAAGATGCATTTCTACTTGAAGAATCACATTATATATATATATTGTATATAATATCTACGATATATACTTGATTTTCCGAACCTGATCATATCCTATTTGGCTTTAAACTTCCTATTAACCCAAAACACAAAAGAAAACCTGGGAAAATCCCACTTGATCGGCCGCAGGACCTTGGGAGCCTCATCAAGACCTTCAGGCTTTTCAGGAGGATCCTGCAACATTGTGACACCACGAGACACCGGTTGATGCTTCAGAAATCCCAAGGATTTCCACCACCGGTTGGATGGTGCGAAAACCTTGTAAATCATGGGATAAACTACCAACTACCTCAACTGGTGAGTTGATCCCGGATTCCTGAACTATCAACAGTATCGATAGCCATCAACATCAACAGGTACACGGTTACAACAGAAAGAACTTTAAAAAAGGACAATAGCCACAACAAGAAGGACAAGAAAGATGGACAAACAACAAGAACAAGAAACTCTCAAATCTAGTCTTAAAAACCATAGGAAGATGACGAACAGGTAAACATATCAAATGATCATGAATCATGCATCATAGGAAGATATACTGTTGATGGAAGAAATCCTGCACCACCTGGGGTGTAAAAAACCCCTGTAAAGAATGGGAAAAACTCTCTCTTCCAGTTGAAATTCATGCCATGTCATGGCGCCCTCAACCAGCTCCTTACCCTCCTTCAAGCAATCAGCTACCTGAGCTTCGAAGGCCTAGCAGCTATTGAAGCTGAGAAGAAGGTGTTGCAGGTAAATTTACTGGTCGGTGTTTGCACCCATTGGATCATCTCCGCAAGGTTCAAAATAACAACGAATGATTGTTCACTTGAACGAGTGATTCTATTCAGCCAGTGCGCAAATGAATGGGACTTCCGAAGGCAATCGCTCCGTTCACCTCTGGTAGTTCTTTTTGAGACCCTAGAAAGCAAGGGAGGCTTCAATGAAGCCGACATGCCAAAAATAGAGATGACTCATTCTGAAATTCATCTAGGCTTGTCATGCCACCAATTCCACCCATAGATCTTCACACTGGACATACGCTGACAATAACTTCAAGATGCAAAATGTGGCTTAATTAGTGCAGCATGTTTCGCGCAACAAAATGCTTACAAAGATTCAGGGATTCCTGCTGCAACTCACTGACGGGTCTGTCCAAGTTGATCCACAAATACATGGTGGATCAACACTGAACCGATATCTTTATCTGGTTGGTGGTTGAACCAACCCATTTGAAAAATATTAGTCAAAATGGGAATCTTCCCCAAATAGGGAAAAATAAAAAATATGTGAAACCACCATCCAGTTATCCATTTTGTTCCCCCTTCTGTTCAAACTCCGGACCGCTGCTTTACCAATTGCGGCCTTCCGTTTCTGCTCACGTTGTGTTGCCTCCATCTGCTTCTTGGTTTCACTGGCCTTGCAGGGGTCCCACACAACGCCTTGAAGTCTCTCCCCCAAAAAAACATGATACACCAACTTTAGTCCAAACATTTCTAATCTATCTGAAGTTCCAATGAACATTTCTTAACTGCACCAAATGAATGGTTGATATTGCAGTATATCATTCTTATAGATTATTGATTCACAAGCACAAACACAATGGAAACTTTCATGATGTACCAATTGATCTCAGTTTGCTCATGACTGACCATGTTTCAAAAATACTCAATGTCATGTGAAATTCACGACGGTTGGATGAAGGGGAAATCCCAGACTTTCACAGGGAATCTTCACCCAAACCAACAAAGGGAAGTCACCGATCCTCACCCCAGGATTCTCACCCTGAAGTGTGCCAGGGTCCATCCACTCCCATTAATTTCCATATAATCGGGGATAAACTCATCAACACAATAGTAGGGGGTTTTTATATACCAACTATATAAAAGGATTCCCTATTTTTCAGGTGGGATGACCATCCCCGATATGGGGAATTTAGTTTTCCGGCACATGTCTTTGTAAAACTGTAAAATACTTCTCTTCACCCAAAGTGTGAACCAATCTCATCTAGTTGGTGGTTTTTTGCCACCCATTTGAGAAATATGCGCAAGTCAAATTGGAAGTCCATTTCCCCAGGAATTTTCGGGGTGAAACTTCCAAAAACTATTTGACCACCACCGGTCAGTCATTGGATTTTTTTTTGGCGGGGAAACTGCACCTTCCAGGAGCTCTGTTTAGCGTGCCAGGCCTTGGGTTTGATGGGAAAAATTCACCCACTTTTCGTTTCAAGATCTTCGGGTCGGGGGCGGTCGGCATTCCAGCCCATACTACAGCCATCAATGACCTTTGTTGAGGCTTCTGACCCCCATCTTTTTTTTTGGTTGTAAAAAAACAAGAAAATGGGAGAAAAAAACACATGAAAAACTACACAATGCCAAACAACATGATGTGATCTAAATTCTAAAAGCACCATACCGTGAAAGATGACGATTGTCACATTCTGAATGACACAAGATTCCGATTCCCTTTGAATCAACATGGAAGGGGGGCTTCCCCTTCCCCTATAAGGTGAAACTGGACGGAAACGACGGATAACACAAGAGGCTCATCTTCCGGATGAGCCCTTCAGTCCCTGGCAGCCAACGCTTTTTGCCATTCCTGGCAGTTGAAAATAGTTGAAACATGTTGAAAGCCACTGAACCTTTTGATGCCCCACAAGGCAAATGGAATGAAACAACATACGGCTAGCACTGCTGACCCAATCAGTATCAAAAATCAACCAATTGACTGCAAAAAAACATGACCCAAGCTTCACCCATAAGAATCCATGCCTTAAATTTGTGTTCATGTTGCCAATCAAACAATAATGCAGTTATGCTCACATCAATCTTGCACATGCTAGAGTAATGCCTTCATTGGCAACATTTTTCCCATGGGATTTCTCTCAGTTGGCACCTTCTGCCGTGCCAAGAACCAATCTCCTGGTTCTAAATCTTCCACCCTCGAGGTCAATTTTCGATCCTGTGGATTCAACGATTCATGATTTGGGATGATATTGCTCGTTGGGGGGGGGTTGGCAAGGTAGGATTGAACGACCTATATTTGCTGTATTGGGGGTAAGAAGTAAGAAGCAGAACAGGTTATGCAAATGATTGCAAGGTTGGTCAAACTGTACTCTGGCTCTTATGGTTTGTAAAGTTGATATGGTTTATGACCTAGGAATGTTTCGGATTTCTCTTTTTCAAGGCTTGACGTTTCGAGTAGCAGAAATACCCCATACAAAGGTCCACCATTTCCCTAAAAAAAACCCAAGATTCATGGGGTGCCACGAAGAAACCACGGGCCACGGTAGCATGGCGGAGTCCTGCACCCAAGCCTTCAAATATTCCTTGACCTGAAACCACCAAGGTGCCAACAGATTGAAGTTGAAGAATTACTACACAGGTTTCATCTCAGGTGGCGAAGGATACTTTAGATACATTGTTTTTTAGGTTTTACAGAACTACTTTACATTGTTTTACAGTATTAGGTTGTACAGAACTTAAGGATCTTGAAAGATCATCATGCTATCGTTGGAACAAATCTGGGGCTGAAGTTACTTGTCAAAGAGATTATTCTCACAAGACTCTAGCGAACTTCAAATCATCCAAAATCTATTGTCTGCTGACGACTTGCAGACTTGCATAATTCTGCTCATACCAAAATGTATGGCAACGAAACCTTTCCAAATATATTTTCCAATGATGCCTCATGACACATAATTATCAAACATAATTCAAGGCTATTTATGCACATGATGCAACCTCCCATGTCTGCTAGGATCACCTCGTTCGCCTCCTTACAACTTGGTGTAGCACCATGATTCATCCTCCAGCCCTTTCCAGAAATGGATGATTGGATGACCTATCATATCCATCCATGGCCTATGGCCGTATGAAGAATGTTTTGAACCTCCCAACTCCGACCTTCTCTTGATTCTGCCAAGGGTATCGTAGCTCGTCGAAACCTTCCTCCTTTCGTGGCAAAAAACTCGACATCAGCTGAGCAAATCATGCTGTAATTTGCAACTCTCACCACTGAAAGGAGCATGGATTCAGAATTCCCTTGCACCGTTTGGGCCGATGATACTTGGCGCGAGTACAATCAAACACAACACGGTATGAAATTTGAATGCTCTTTGCCTCATGCCAATTTTGAATGTGTTCCGATATGTTGCGATGATCCATAGCCAAAAAAAATCAAAGCAAGCCATCAAAACATAGTAAACCCATAATCCTCTCCGGTGATCAACTCGTACTCACAATTTTGCGAGAAGGATGTTATCCTTGAAAAACGCCCTTCGGAGTTCAATTTTTTGGGGTAACAAAAACACCTTTAACAAAAGACCAGAATGTCCATGTCCATCCCTTCGATTCGTCCTTGACAGGCAGGGAAAACTTTTGGAAAGTCGTGTTCCTTAGCAAACGCCGCTGTTGGAGGGATGTGTGTTTTTCTGAAACAAGTATAGAAAACTACTTAGGCCAGGAAACGTTTCATCCCATGTATATATATATATATATGCATATAATCATCAATAAATAAAAATACATGGTGTTTGTATATACTGTAAATATACGCATATAAATCATACATAAATATATATTTACGTAATATATAATATATATACGAGTACGTATATATGCGTATGTATCTATATAAATTACACGAATCTACATAAACAAATGCAAGTGAAGTGTAAAGCCTAGCGACGTTGGACCCCGAACAGGTTGGAATACTTCTTCGGGATCCAAACCCTAGCATTCCAAACAAATCTTTTTGAAAACCCAGCTGACCTGGATGTTTCGAGTGTAATCTTCGTTAAAAAAAAAACAACATCCACCAAGGATCACTACGTACATCGTCAGGTCGCTAACTGCTTGTTTACTCCACCACCTGGAGCTTCGCCAACATCACATTGCACACACACACACACACATACACACGCATATACTGATAATATGATGTATGCCAGCATGTCATATTCTCAATATAGACACATCAAAATACATACTATATATTATCTATTTCTATTATGTATGTGAATGTGAGCATGAACATATTGGTACAGCGATATCTATTGGCTGTATATACTAACCAGTAATCCAAACATGCAGAAACAATATATCTATAATCATCTGTGATATATCTATAGCATATAATATGAACGTCATATATCACAAATAATTTATCACAAATAATTACTTCGCGGGGGGTGGGGGTGCTGTAGTAAAAATGTAGTAGTCATGTTAACAACAGGGGAATGCGGACACCGTGTTCTATGGTCCCAAAACTCTTTACTGTGACCTCTTCAACATAATCGTTGATGCATAACCACGGGCACCTTTGGTACAAACCCCAAGAACATTTGGCCACAGCGGTCATCGTCATCATCACCATCAGAATCATAATCTCTTCTTCATCTTGGCTCCATCCCCATCCTCATAATGCTACAGTAAATAATCAGAGCAAACATCACTCATTAGCGTCAAAACCATCACTTACAATCATCGGTTATAGTCATCAAGGTCATCATCAAAGCTGTATAAAGCCGTGATCATCACCGGCAACAGCTTCTCAAAATGATCCGGCTAAATGAAATCACCAAACCTCAATCGTCTTATACAGTATCTCATGCCACATATCGCCACATTGCACATCCCATACATGGTCATTTTCGTTGCCATCATCCTTGTTGAATTTTGAAAGCAGCTGCTTCTCTCAAGGGCGTCACGACTCTTGCATTCTTCACTGTCCAATTCAAAAGATGTGGCAAGATCTGTTTGCAATCAAATGTTTTGGCGAGTGCCACCATCATAGAATACCTTTGTTCGAAACACACAGCGACTTTTTCTATGTGCCTAGCCCAACACACAGCGGGAGCACCTCTTCTTCTCCTCGTCAGTCAACTCCACCGTGGGTGGCTCCTGTTCCATGGGCTCGTTTGGCTCCTCCGTCTCCTCGACAAGCTGGGTGCAAGGCGTGGAGGGTTTGTGATTGTGAGCTCGTTGTCGTGGTGAAGTAGTGTCGTGGAACTAATCGCATTTGTTGCTGTTGCTGTTGCTGTTGCTGTTGCTGTTGCTGTTGTTGCTGTTGCTGTTGTTGCTGTTGCTGTTGCTGTTCCTGTTGCTGTTGTTGCTGTTGCTGTTGCTGTTGCTGTTGTTGCTGTTGCTGTTGCTGTTGCTGTTGCTGTTGCTGTTGCTATTGCTGTTGTTGTTGTTGTTGTGGTTGTGGTTGTGGTTGCGGTTGCGGTTGTTGTTGTTGTTGTTGTTGTTGTGGTTGTGGTTGTGGTTGTGGTTGCGGTTGTTGCTCTTGTTCTTGGTGTTGGCGTTGGTGGTCATCGTGGTCGTGGTGGTGGTCGTCGTCGTGGTCGCGGTACTGGTGGTGGTACTGGTATACTGGTACTAGTAGCAGAAATGATAATAAAACAGTAGTAGTAGTAGTAGTAGTAGTAGTAGTAGTAGTAGTAGTAGTCGTAGTAGTAGTAGTAGTCGTAGTAGTAGTAGTAGTAGTAGTAGTAGTAGTTTTAGCAGGAGTAGTAGTAGTAGCAGTAGTAGTAGTAGTAGTAGTGGTGGTTGTTGTAGTGGTTGTTGTAGTGGTTGTTGTAGTAGTTGTTGTAGTTGTTGTAGTTGTAGTTGTTGTAGTTGTTGTAGTTGTTGTAGTTGTTGTAGTTGTAGTAGTTGTAGTTGTAGTAGTGGTCGTCGTCGTCATCGTCGTCGTCGTCGTCGTCGTCAGCGTCGTCATCTTGGAGCAGCAGGTGGTTGAGAGAGGAATTGAGAATTTCACCGTAAGGGAGCTCATAAAGGAATCCTAAATAGGATTTTTTTCAGCCTTCTGCCAACGATAAGGAAAGTTCATGTTTGGAACACCCACATGTCCTAATTTCCAAGATAAAATGCCGCACCCTTCCCACATAGTAAAGAAACGCAGGCCTCCTCATCATCCTCTTCCTCCTGGTCTATCTCCTCATCTGGAGGATCAGGAACTACTTCCCCTGACAAAAGCAAATCTCCGGCACCGTTGGCACCGTTTTTTTCCCCTGGCATTGCAAAAGGTGCTTCAACAGATTGAATTCAATTCCAATCATTTGGATACAATTTGGATCCCCCTTGAAATATCAGGGCAACCTTGGGAAATTGACCTTTTTAGGTACAATTCGGGGGTACCTTTAGAAGAGGGGATCAATTTGGCATATTCAAACCCAGGTTCTCGCAAGAGGTGCACTGAAGAAACCCCTTCGCCTTTAGCCTCTGCCTCTTTCTTGGCTTGCTCGTACCTGTCAAAAGTTTGTGGCAAATTGATGCAAACAAATTGCTTAGTTAAGAGATGCAACTAGGATATACTAAGTAGGATATTGTGTGATATACCATTATTTCATCATCAAACTGGAAAGTAGAGAAGCATGCAAATGGTCAAGACATGTCAAGATCGTTTCTTGTGCTTCTCTACAGTTCAGAGCAATCCCAACCTATAGGGTCATAAGATGTTCACGCAACAGGTGGATCCGTTGCTAACATCTGCTGTCACAAATACAGAAAAAACATAGGTGACAATATGACAGCAACGGAACATACACTTTTGTACACCTAAGCCTAACCCCCCCTGAAAGACCTACAACAACACCAGCATGAACATACATTTATATAGTCTTTGTGCCAAACTGAACAGTACTAAACAGTACTCACTTTTTGTTGTTGTCTTTGATCCTAGACCACCACTATCCTCTGGACTTTTTCCATGGGATTTTTCACCAGTCCAGCCAGGGCACTTTAATCGTTTTAGCATCGCCTCTTGCGTCTTCTGCGCTTTTTTCGCTGCCTGAAAAAAGACGGCGATTGATGGATCGATTTTGGTTGGGTTTAAGGCAGAACGTTGGTTGGCTTCATTTCATGATCTTTTACCGATATAAAAGAAAGTTCAAGATAAAACAGAAATGATATGTTCAGTTGATTTTCTGGAAGTCTACTGAAAAAACATCCCAATCTATGTATTCGTATTGGATCACGTTGAAAGAACTTGAGCGAAGATGGATAACAATGGAGCAAGTTCGGATGGTCAAGATTCTTTACAGGGAGCATCTCTCACTCTCTCTCTCTCTCTTCTCTAGACAGTGCAAGTATGATCCAGTGCTTTTGATGAAACCTATATTACGAACCCTGGCCGACTACCTATGACAGTATAGTATCTGAATGACATTTCGAAGAAGTGAACACGAAGCATCACGAAGCATACCAGGTACTACCTAGTTCAGACCGGGAGCAGTTGCACGTAAACATGGTGGTTTGAATGTGCAGATAATCCATTGCACAGCGTAGCTCGGGCAAATAAACCTTTTTTGGGGTAATATAGGCTAGGTGTAGAAAATGTGGATATGTGATCCTCAGCCACCACGAATCCTTTTTGGAGGTCATAGAATCTGGTAAGATCAATGCAGTGGCAAACGAACACCATCTTTCAATGGCATCCCACTCACAACTCCAGTACCGAATGCCTTCCTTTTCTCCTGCCGTCCCACAGCGTCGCAGCTTAAACAGCTAAAAGCAAGAGACTGAGGAGACATCCGCAACTTATCAATTCAACTCAATTAGATTTCATGCTATCGATGTAAAGCCAGCTGCCCCCATCATGAGAAATCTTGATAGCTCCTTGTCCAACTGGCGCTGCCTCTTCTGTAGCATGAGCTGTTGTTTCTCCTAGGAAAAAAACACCCCATAGGAGGTCTGGGTCGGGTCAGGCAATCAATGCCGGAGATTGCTGGTGGATGAAGGAAACATAGAATTGGGAATGATGAATGTCTATTCCTTGGATGCACATTGTTCAATTGTTTCTTGGGATATTCCCATGCACCTTAAATTGCGACCATCGGTGCTTTTTGCGTCCTTTTCCAATCCGCATATTGAATCACCTGAAAAAAAGAAAATCGGTGCCTATACCTCACGAAATTTGAGAATTCCAGTGCTCTTTTGCTCCCAAATTTCGACTTAGTGAAATGACCCAACTTCTGAGCTCTATCGCTGATTGGATGGGTTCTCTTAGTTGCTTGTTTGGCTATCCCTGACATATCAACAGACGTATCCTTGCCGACCCGCTGAAAGTATTTCCGGAAAAATCGTCTCACGACACGGAGGAGGACTCCCCTGAGGACTCCCCTCCTGCACTTGTTTCGCTCGGAACTCTTGATCCGAGACTTCTTGTTTCACCTGAGGGCTCATCCAACACAACCCCAATGTGAGCAGCGGCAGACTCAAGGATGCTTGACCAATGTCCAAACATCTTCGGAAGATCATTTTATACAATCATTGGATGCTTGCTTGAAATATCTTCAAAGAGCCTTTTGATTGAAAAAACAGCTACAGTATGGCAGCTAATGAATTATCCCCAAACCGGCTAATAATATCTAACCAATCGTTGCAAAGAGGGATGATACTAAAACGATCTTAACCAACTTGACATTGAGATCACATTGACAACCTTGTAGCTCCATCACCTGGAATATCTTTCTGGATTCGCTACGTTTGGACAAAAAATATCGGATTCCATGTGCAAAAAATCATCTTCTCGGCTCAATTGCTGGGGTTGGTATGAATCCGCCCAAGGATTCACTCCCTTTCACTACTATCTGACTATCTTCCAATGCTCAATGCTTCCCTTCCCAACTGTCTTGTCTTATCATCAATGTCTTGGAAGCCACGTCACACGAAGTGTCACTTCCTGACAGCCACACTAACAAAAAAATGATGGCAGGGCTGATTTGACAAACATAAAAACCATGAAATACATTACTTCCATAGCTTGTTGTATTTCTAATTTCAGGGAACAAAAACAGACCGACTTCGACGATTTGGTCTGAAAAATCCATGAGCATCATGAGCCAACGGGTCACCCAAACGGCTGAGCTCTTGAGGTCAAGGGGGGACTGGATGTTCGACTCACATGTCTCCAATAAACTGAAGTTCTGATTGTGAAAGTCAGCTACCCATCAGTGGCCATGGTGTTTTAATGCATTCTTGGTGGTCAAAGTCTAAAAAAACTTCCATCAATGTGTCTTGAAGCCTGAAACTTATCGTTTTTGTTTAAATGTCTTCAAGATATGCCATGCCAATCTTCGCCGGTTTGAAATCGGTTGGATTTCCCCGGTCACCGCCCCCCGCCGAAGCGAAAACTTTTGTCCTGGCCATACTTCTTGAAGGCTGCAGGTGGCTCACCCAACATGACAACTCCGACTCCTGGAAGAAGAGGCAGTTTATGGCGGCGCTGATTTCCGGGGTTTTCGGAACATGTGGATTTCAGGGAATCCTACGGAATCCTATGAATCTTATGATTTGGACATCTGATTAGACCGGTTTCTAAAAGGGTTTAACTGAGGAAAGTTCATCCATCTTGTCAGTGTTTACGGTGCAGCATGGGGTTTTTGCTGCTAGCTCGGCAGATGCAACAGGGCATACCTCCCCAATTTTCAAACGGGAGGATGATCTTTGCTGCCCGAGAAAAAATGTGTGTCTTTTTTTGGGGGGAAACCTGAAGATTGTTGAGTCGACTCGCCTGATTTACTACGAAGCATGGAGCTCTGAAGCTCGGGGACGAAAGGATCGACAGGAGATACGAAATCACTAGACCATGATCGAAGCATGGCAAAAATGTCTTGGTGAGCCGGAGTGAAGTGAAAAGAACATGAGTCTATATAATTAATCTTATATGAGTTAGATGTATGTATATATGACCAATGATCATGTATATTCCTATGTATCGCCATCCTGGAACACTTCAAACATGAAATTAGACAAGCAACAAAAGGAACATGATCCAGCAATCAAAATTTGGGCATATGTTAGTCGTATCTATTTTTGATTACATAATCACATAGTCATATGAGTTAGTTCAATGGTACGAGCAACGTAGTCTCTGTAGTACAGTATATGTTTCATATGTTTTCTGAATCCTCAACTAAAAGGGTACTCGAAGTGGCTCGGAGGGAACGACTCATTGTGCCAAAAATCAATATAAACATCAACATCAAAAAAACATATGTCCCAAAAATGCAAATTGCACTAAAAAATTGACTTCCCATCTCATTTCTTTTAGCCCCCGTTGGGTGCACCCAGGGTTGGCCCCCTGTAAAATCAAATGAACTCAAAGGGGTCTTCTTCGTCATGGAAGCAAGTTGACCCATCAACAAACAGAAGCAAGTTGACCGAAGTCGCTTTCCAACAGCTGCTGCGACAAGATGTGCTAAGTTTCATACGTTTGAAGTTGAAGCCGGTCCAGTGGCTCAGTTGTTCTATGCGTTCCTCCTATGCAGGGGAAGGGAAGGGAAGCTTGTTTGAAGCAAGCTAACAGGGGTCCATGAGGAAATGCTACTTGTATCTACTTGTCTTTTTGGGCTCCTTATTTGGGGGTTTCCTAAAATGGTGGGTTTCCCCAAGAACCATGGGTTGTCCTACTAAAAATGATCATTTTGGGTTGTTTTGGGGGTACCACCATTTAAGGAAACACCCATTTTGAACTTGTGGGAACATCGCGAGTTCAGGGTTAATACCCTAATTACCATCTGCATTGATTTGTCTGGGCTATCACATCATCTCTGCAAGAATTTTGAGAATGAGAGTTGTGTTGAACCAGAAAACGTCCCCCTCAAACTCGATATATATGATATCAAAGACCCAAGTGAAACATCGGCAAAAATATCATTTGCCGCGAATCTTGCAGCCTTGATAATAGCAGCGGCTTCTATGCGGTAAACTCCAACTTTTGGAACTGAATGTCATCCTAGGATTCACCGTTTGGTCTGGTCGGTATGAAACACGTGAAAATTCGAAAGATCGAAGGAAAACCCAATGAATTTCTCGGAACATTTCCCTAAATAAGTGAATCACCCAATCAAAGCTGGCAATCTTTGGAGTGAACCATGGTGAACCCTTCAGGTGCCTTCGGTGGACCTCATAAACTTGACAAACCTGTGACGACGTCAGTCCTTCAACAAATTACCCCTCACTTCCATGACAACGTAGTTCCTGACAGGTGCCAAGAGGTGACCAGCTGGGGGTTACTTACAACCCAGCAGTTACAGTGTGTCAATTGAAATGCCTCGGGTATTTCTTCTAGCTCCAGCTAGAAGCAACTTCAGCAGTTCACTTCCAGGTCTAGAAGATAAAAAACACATTGAATTGAATTGCTGCCAGAAAAAACCTATTAAAAACTCACATCATGCTTCATGTTCCCAGGCTCCAAAGGGGTAAATCATGACTTCTGTAGTAAAGGATTCTTTCCACCAATACCTTCTTGTGAAAAATATCCTGGGAATGAACAGCCAAGACCTTGCCACCCCCCAAAAAAAAGAATGGTTTGGAAGCCAAACTTTCGTCCGGATCCAGTTGGTTTTGTTACGTGAATTTCTTTTCCCAAGGATGCCTCTGCTGGATGGGCGCCACAGATTCATAGAGTACACGGCGTACACTGCCATCGTCCAGTGCCATGATACCCATTCCTCGATGTGGCACTGTCACCAAGACAACTTTGGGCGTATAAGATACGCGTGTATCTGAAAAAATAATGCCGTGATTTTTCCTAGTGCATGATACGTATGACATACATACGTTATATATATATGTACAAACAACAACCAGAAAATAATATATTGAAGTACATTGCTATATGAAAGGAATATCATAGATTCATAGACAATTTTTTGGTAAACAGTCATAGATTCACTTATGTTCCTGTACTGTACGAGTAGATGATTGGAAAGAAGTATGATACACAGGATAGATGTATATGTTCGTTCTGAGGATGTGTCATGTCCTTTGCCACTGCAACATCCCGCGAGATTTAACAAGGGAAAACTCACGTATAAAAGTTCTCGGAAGTGACATACATTTGGGCACGTCCGACAAAAGCGCAACCAATGAACGAATCCATCTAGATACTGAGATACTAGCTGTGATAAGTGTGGTTTGAGTTTTGGAACTTTAGCACATTAATGTTCCCAAACAGAATTCGAATGCTTCTGGTGAAGAAAGGTTTCCCATATGCCATCACATGATATCGAAGATCGGCCCCCGCTTCATAGCTCAACAAAATATCTGGGGCAAGTTGTGTAATTCAACCTGGATACACGGATTTTTTGAGGAACAACCAGGTCAAAATTGAAGTATTGTTTGGAAAGAAAGGATAAATCTTGCATATCTAATATATATATATATATGTACAATTACAAATACATGGACGTCTACCTAATTACCTATATATACAAAGAAATGTATATGGGAATCTTGAGATAGGGTGAGATAGTTACATGAAAACATCGTCACAAATTGTCACATCGATGGCACCTACCAGGGAGCCATCCTTTATGGATCCAAAATGCTCTCAGCCAAGGCACCCATCTCTGGCTTGTCATTGGAGCCTCTGGCACCCAGGCCATAACCCCTCGGGCGGGTCAAACCACCTTAGCAGTTGACCCCAAAATCACCGTTCAACACGTTGGGGAGAACAACGAATCTTGACAACAAGGAAGGAAGGGGTTGGAACCAGTGAAATGCAAAGTTAATAGGGAATATATATCTATATATATAAATATATCATAATATATTAATATATCTTAAAGTTTCTCGTAAAGCCTAACCACACACAACATATGTTTCGATGTTACTTTGAAAATATATTATATGCATACTGCTTGGTGCTCAACCAACATCTTGTTGCTCATTTGCTCGGTGATTTGGTAGGGAAAATGTTCATCCATGGCTCATTTGCTCATCACGAATCACCTCCCAGCATTGTATGTATATATATATATATCTAGTTGGTGGTTTCAACCGCTTTGAAAAATATCAGTCAAAATGGATCATCTCCACAGGTAGGGTTGAACATAAAAAATATTTGAAACCACCACCCAGAAATATATACACTGTTTGACTTACGAAGGCTTCTCTGCGGCCTGAAACAAAAAATACCAACTCCTTGTTGGTTTTTCCCGTTTGGCTTCCCCAACTCTTCTCACACCAGTTCAACAAAGCTCGATCACCTGAACCCGAGTTAACATGGCCGAGAACAGCCCCTGGTTGAAAATTCACGAAATGCGTATGAGGTTCTTGTTGGTTGTTGCTGTTTATCTTACACAATTTTTGGTGTAACACGCTTGGAGCTATGAAAAACAATGCACAAATAAATTCGACGAAATCACATCTGTGTGTTTGCCGTTTCTTTAGAAAGGGAGTCAAGGTAAAAGCATTCAAAAAGATGCTTTGGCCATCCCCAGCTAGTGTTAACCCATCCCGATAAAGCTCTATCAAGATGACCAGCCAACATCCTCAATAGAAGATCGTGTCTCTTGACATCTGGAGTTGTATAAAATCCACCTTCCACGGCCTTTCCAATTGCAGCCAACTTGACCAAAATTGATTTGGAAACAACAAAAAACTTCGGTTATTCATTTTTGTCTGGCTTGAACCAAGTTGCTGAGTTCCACATAGTGCGGATGCTTCTGAAGAAACCTGTGAGCCAACTACACCAACTACCAGGACACAAAAAACATCAACGTAGAGTCTTTATTTGTGTATGCAAACATAAACAAACAAAAAAAGTTAACATTTGCACAGTTTGCGTTATGATATATCATGCTTAGACACATGACCATCAAAAAAAAACCCTTTGTGTAAAACTACCAGCGACATAAAACTACATCATCCAACAACAAAAACAACCTGTCAGTTTGGATTCCTCACATGTTGTGCAATGGACCAACACCGCCTGTGTTTTTCCTGCATGGGCCAGGCCATAAGCGTTTAGATTGACTGATACAAAATATCTATATATATATATATATACAATTATGCATATATATATATATATATACCTGGAACCCAAATGGGGCCCCTTGTTTTGATTGAAAAGGGCCTTATTTTGAGGGGTTTGGCTTCAAAAATAGAGGGCATTTGGTTCCAGGTATATATATATATATACATATTTATCAAAGTATATGTATATACATGTAACGTATCTAGAAAGACTCTATATGCACATGTAGCCGATGTACATTTCTCTCCATGGGTATCAATACACACACACGAACACATAAGAACATGTGTATATATACACATAGATATCTGTGCTATATACTTGCATACATTCTAAAAAATAGACACACAACTATCTATCTACATTTAAAAAAAAACATACATGCACACAGTATAACGTAACATACATATAATATGCACATCCCCAACGAATATCGTAATGGCTAGAACAAAATACAACCTAAACAAGGCGGAACAAACACCATTTGGATTGGCCAAGATGCTGGTCCAACCAATCAAAACCACCTTCATCTGGTAAGGATACTGGAAGTAATACCTGGCTCTCAACGTAGGACTGGCTGGGAGGAAATGAAACGTGGGAGATCCATGTTGAAAAAATCAAAGTTGTGATGGAAACTTTTGGGGGAAATCTTTCTCAACAAATGATATCTCGACAAATAACTGGAAACCATGTTTATTTTGCTTGGAACCATCATCAATTGCAAGTTAAATGATTAACAAAGCGGTTTTTTTCCAAGACCAAAGGGACCTGTGGATATTTCTGCCACCCCGTGGGCCTCGTATTCGCCCTCACTGTGCACCGTATGTTCCTTCTTCTTACTGACATCCGGCTGCAGCACTTCCTGGTCACGTTTGATGCTATCGAGATGGGGGTCATGTTACTTGTTTTCCTTTCTTTGGGGCGTAATTAGCTATGATAGGTTTATGAATCAAGATATATAATTTTTCCATATTTTTTTTTCAGTCCATCGAAACACGGAGGAGTGTCTGACTGTCAATCAAGCTGGTTGTGAGGCCGGTTGTTAGGTTTGCTTGTTTCACCGGCTAAACCCTTACCCCAAACAGCGAAAAAAAAACCTCACCCCGAGGCCAAGGGGCATTGATACTGCGGCACTTGAAGGGCAATGGAGCAAGCGGGGGACCAAAGTTGTAGTATAAACTCACCTCGATTGGGAAGCAACTGAGATTTGGCCCTCAAAAAAGTGTGTAAAAACGGGTGTCATGTTATTGATGGCTATACATATTTTGGCTATACGTAGCTTACCAATCACTGGGAAAAATATATACATTGGACAATTTTTGAGAAGAAACTTTGGATGCCGGATGCCGGCCTTAGCCCACCTGATCCAATTAGCCCAAAAGTCTTCCATTCTAAGCAGCTCTCATCGGGAACACCCCGTCCAGGTACTGGGCCCCTTTGAATTTACAAAAAACTATAAGATCTAAGATCTGGTTGAATGATGATATTTCATTATTTCATCATCCTCAATTCATCTGATTCTTGGATGATTTCCCTATGAAACTTTTGGCCATCGGGTTTTTCAGTCCATCTGTCAGAATATGGCCGTGGTCCTTCACAATACTTTATGTTGACACTGATTACTATAGAAGACCTAACAGCAGTGAAACTGATGGAAACAAAAAGGCACTTAAAAGCGAAAACATCTTGGTAGTCCTATTGAAAAATAGTAAAATGGCTATGTCATACTCAATGAATCGGTTGATCATGAGTTGCATAGGAAGGATTCCCACACTGAGATGTTTCATCCCACTGAAAACCTCCAATACAAAACAGCCAAGCCTTCCCTGAACTACAAAAAAGCTCAATAAATGAACATGATAATCCCCCTGACCATCGACTGTCATTCATGAAGACCGAGCCCCATACATTCTTGAAGGTCAGGATTGGGTACAAGGCCTGGCCATGATGCGAAATGATGACTGCCTGAAAAATTGCACCCTGTCGCTTGCCGAAAATAAATCAAGGAATGATATGTTACACTATAGTTGAATAATAGTAGATGGCTAACCGTGCCTACATATTGGTTCATCAGGACCCTTTACGAATCTATCTTTTGGTAAAGCGGCAAGCCATCTATTTTGACCTTTCAGGTACTTGAATCTTCGCATCAGAATCCATCGGACTGTGCAGAGACCGTCTCCACCGTGTGGCAAGTAGAAGATCTGAATCTTCCCAAGTATATAATACATAACTGGCTGTTGGTTTCAACCCATCTGAAAAATAGTAGTCAAATGAGTCAAATTGGATCATTTCCCCAGGTAGGGGTGAAAATTAAAAATGTTTGAAACCACCACCCAGATACTGCAAAACATCGCACAATACATTTGCGAAATCAAATGCTCTCTTTCGGGTCTATATAACTGCCTTTCATCAATCATCCCTTTTTGGGGGAAATCTCCTTCTGATTCTCTCCGGGTTTCTGCCAGACCCATCAAATCCATAGAAAACCAGCGGAATATGTTGTCATGCCAAAAAATTCCGTTGACCTCTGCTTCTATATATACATTTCTCTGAAAACCCAAGGCTGGAAAACTCAACATGGATCGTTTTGTTTATTTTGTTTAGATGATTTGCCTTTCCACCAATAAACATTTCATTGTCCAGCTGATTGAACCACAAACACGGAACACAACCAAACACCGTCACGGATTCATGGATCAAAGATGTGCCTTGTCTTTCAGCAACTCTGGCAAGGGTTGGGGCTCCGATGCGCGCTTGCCATTCTGGCGCAGCGATTGAGGGTTGGGCATTTCGTTTTTAAATATCCCAGTCGGACGGAGAAAAAACAAAGGGCACTCAGAATCAGTCATGTACTGTCATTTACAAACTCATAGAAATCATGCGACATATATAAAGCTGATTGATTACAGAACGTGGGAAAATACATTGTAATTCTATTTCCATTGGCACGACTTCCGAAGTTGGGACTGTATCCATGAAGCAACCCACGGAAATTACTGTACAGGTGGAGGTGGCAAGTAGGCCAGGTCAACTTACGCAGGTTAAACCTGTGCCCTGAAGCCTTGATTGTGAAAAAACTCACCGCAAAGAGGGAAAGGTGCATTGATTTCTTGGGACTTGATGACTTTTTGTTGGAGTCTCGCAGCATGAATCCACATTGGCAGTTCATCAACTGAAACAACTTTGGGATCAGACTTCGAATCTTGAAACCCTTGAAACACATTTACATCCAATGTGGCCACTGTGCTATTTGAGGTAACTGGATCAAATTCGAAGATACATGGTAACGATTCATTATGTCAATCAACACGATACTCGAAATGGATGTTTTCACATTGTTTTCTCTTCCTATTTCGAATCTTCCAAATTCATGATCCAAGGCTGCTTGGATTATCACTTTTCATCATCTCCAGGATATTTCTCTTTCCCTAAGCCACTCCCGTCCCTGCGTTCAAAAAATCGGTCAGTCCTTGAACAAACTAATGGTATGAGCCTCAGCACCAACTGCAAAGAAGTGATGTTTCAGCACCTTTCACATGGATTGAAACTTACCTTGCTTGGTGGCTTTACTTCTTTCCAAAGGTTTAGCTTGGCATCTTGTTAGTGGTTGAGTCATCCTTCTAACCAACCAGCTTGTCAAATTGAGCAAATCATCCAGTGAAAGGGGGAAACAGAACAATCACCAGTTTGAAAAACCACCACTTGGGACATCGGTGCGTACTTAGTGGGGCAGGGATTACAGTATCTTGTAGGGGTGGCACACCAGATCTTTCGATTAACCTGCCAAAGCACCAGTGCTAGTCGCTGCTACTAGTAGTGCTTTCTGGCGCACCACCCAAACCCTAAAAAAGCACACTTCTTTCTGGGTTGTTCAACAACTTCAAATGTCCTTTTTGGAAACATTGTCGAATCCTGTCCACTTGAAATCTCTCTCCACTCTAGACGAAAGGCCTTCGGTCCAGCCATAGACCATGAGGGGTTGGGAACATACCGGTCACGAGCCCCCGGTATATCTAGCATCTAACCATGAATATGTCCTCCATACAGTTGAAAGTCTTCTTAAAAAACATTGTTTCTAACATAAAACCAGGATAGAAGCATATATATCACGACTGTCACGTCCAAAGTCCAGTTTCTTCTACCTTCGTACAGGCATGAACTGCACCTCACCATTGCACTTTCAAATCCATCCAAGAAACATTGGGACTGGCACTATTGAGGTTCAACACCTCAAAATGTCAACCCTCACACCGTACACGTCGTGACCCATCACGTGAGGTTGGTTCCAAGGTTAGGCAACATTCTCTCGCTGTATACATTTAATTTGTATAATGTGTCTATAATATATATGTAGCATATACTGGGTACAGTACATATCGAGATTTGAAAACGGAGCTAATCTACAGCTCTAAAATATGTGCATATCTAATATAGAGGGACAAAGAATAGATTCCAGCATCTATTTGTCACAACATGAATCTATGCCCATGTATCTATTCTTCATACACTCAAGATCACTAAAGTGTATAGAGAAGACGCAGCAACTTCTGTACTGATGTATTGGGAAGGTCCACAGAGATTTTGGAAATTCTCAATGGGATCGGAATATGCACCCCAGGCTACAGTGGCATCTTCTTGATATGCAAGTTTGCCCTGGCATATTCCACATGTCAAAAAACACCTACAGAACCCAAATGCATGTGAATGTTAGGTTTAAACATTCCATATCGTCATCACAGTTCTTGGCACCGGAGGCCATCGAGAATCTGAATACATGGGGTATGTCTTACATTCTTAGGCCCCCCAAATCCAATGGCTTCCTTCTAAACTAGCACTTTCTTGAGTTTGGAGGAACACCTCATATCGTCTATCACCATCAAGTGGAAAGTCAGTGCTCACCAGTCCTTACACTACTTGGGCTTATACTACAGGATGCCCACTGTACTGCAAATGCAAAACACATTGAAATCGGACATCCACAAAATATATGAATTGAACACTTAGAAATCAGATATGCAAATCGGGAAGTGCTTCATTATCGAAATCTTAAAACTTTGTTTTTTTGCGACTTTAGGACATGACCAGTTTTGGTTGTAGCTTTCCAGGTTGCCCAAACCACTGCCACCACATCACCTGTGCTGAATTTTTGCGACACCTGCGCAGTTTTGTGACACATCACATCACATTAAATCACAGCAATGCACCCCCTTCTGATGTCCCAACATGTTTGGTTGGAAGATCCAACCATTTGCAAATGAATTTCCTTTCCTTTCATGCCTTTGGGAAAATGTGACATTTTGCTGTGAGCTATGAAGCATGCTAGATGGCAACTGATGTACTCAATCTGACATTTGAAACATGTCCCCATCATTCTCTGTCATTCACTCCCCTCCAAAGCGCTGTCTCGTTATTTGAAGAAGCAGTAAGTTGATTTCACTCCACCATGGGTAAACCATAGAAACGTTCCAAAAGGAAGAACCAGATATTGCCAAAAAAGTTCTAAAGCACACAAGGCTTGTCATGGATTTTCCCCATGTTCAATTGTGTCTTTCTGGAGGATGAATATGAAAGGCAGGCGCCTTTTAAACACAACATGACGAGCCTGACTTCGAGCCTTTCCATGAAGGAAGAAACCCTCACTGTCGAAGCCAATGGCATGCTGGCGCGTTTGGGGTCCACGTGATGGGCTTGGCTGATGTTGACATACTTTGGGAGTTGCTGATGTCTATATTTCGCAATCGGCTGGACATCCGAAAACTTTCCAAATCAACGGGTGAACCCCAAGGGTTCCCACCGGCTTAGCAATGAATTAGGTGTCAAGTGCTTCTCAGCAGACGATGCACATTATAAGAACTGTGTTGCAGAATCTCAGAGATACACGATGTACGACATATCTAAATCTCAAACCCAATCCTGCAACCGAGATAATCAGCCCTTTTGAGCCTCTCATAGACACAATACTACGAGTACATACTTACGGTGTGTAATCAAGTGTATGTTCTTCATAATTGTATGTGCCACGGAACCAGGTTGATCTCAGGGAATGTGCCACCCTATTTGCCCAAATCTACAAAACATCTATAATGTCAAACTTGGTCAAGTTAGGAATGCTATTTGTTCTCTACAAATGATCCTGACAAAGAAAACTTATAGATATTATTGTATACTTCATACATGGTGTATGAATAACCTACATGTACCCTAACAATGACTAAATGCATGCAAGTAACTTTACCATGGAAAGCCGTTGAGAATTTGTCTTATATCGCCTGACGCTCCCCTTCGCCGAAAAACCCCACGGCACCTCACTATGACCTAAGAAGAGGCTGGATTTGACGCTCGCAAATCCTGATCAATTGCTGCTTCACTTTTGAATCGGATGTTCAAATTCATGAAGTGTCTTTGAATGGCCAAATATTTTCGACTTGGACTCTTCAATCGCCAATGCAATTTTTCCTATCTTCACACACTATATATATATACATAATATATATATATATATAACTAACTACCCTGCGAGGGATGTACAATCAAAACCACTTTTGAGTCCCAACATGAGCAGTTTTGCCCAGATTCGACTTGTTTCACCTCTATCAACGACCGAAAACAAAAACACTGGCTTTGATGGACGTCTTTCCCGGTCTCCTATTCGCAACTGACTCCGTGGCTGTGGCACACGTGCCCAAACATTGGCATCTTCCAAGGGTCCCGTGACCTGCAGAATTGAAGGGGGCTCAGGGGCCCCCAAGTGGAGATATTTCAAGGTAAAAGTTGAGATAATCCATCACATCTAGCATCATCTAGGTGAAACAACTTGAATCTATAGAATCCGATACAACATTTAGAAAGTCTTCATCCAGACCACCACGTGGCAGCCATTTTTTTTAAACAAAAACGTATTTAACTGTCTTTGGTGATTCGTTCAAGAGGAAAAGATCAATCTCTCAGGAGGCAAAGGTGGAGATCCTGCCCTGACGACCCTGTCGAATTCCATCCTCTGGGGCTGGGACTAGGCGCTTCTCATGTTGAAGAGTATCTCACTAGAAAACACATGATACATGTTTATAATAATGATATATTACACATAGGAATAGATGTATCTGAGCTCTGTCTGCGTGTGCTTTTCCCCGACCCCTCCAAGCACCATGAATTTTCCAAGGGCACCGTTGACCCTCCAAGCGATCGCCGCTGGCTCTCCAGGACGCGAAGTTCGAACATGTAGCGACCTTCAAGGTGCGATGCATGGATGGTACCTAGGACTGAAATATGCATGGATGGTAGCATTAGGATTCACTAAGGAAAAAATACAATCCATTTTTTTTGATTATCATCAAGTCATCCTCTTGCACCTCCCAAAGGCAACAAAAGTCTTCAAGTTTACGATTGCAAGTTGTCGATGTCCGATCACACTGGAGATCACTGGAGTACCAAGTAGGATTTCAATCAAGGCTACGCATGGCTACGCTACAAAAACCGTCTCGGCAAAATGCCCAACCGTCAACCTGCAACATGTTCCAACAGCTATGAAAGGCACGGATCCACAGTGCTGAAGTAAATGGCACCCACCGGCACTCCCAAAAGATGATCTAGTAAAGTTATGTAAAATGATGTAAAATGCTACTGCATACTGTATTAGAATAAACCAATGGGACGTCCCAAATGATCATGCCAACAGTGCATTGATTCCTCGACTGTTCGTTCTCGAGACTCGGGAGCTTTGGAAAAAAAGGGACCAGAAAAAATCAGCGGCACATTCCACTATTGTACACCGTGTTTTCACTGGTTGTAGGTCATCATCTCCTAAATTTGACCCCCCAAAAAAAGAAAGGGCTACCAATGCTATCTATGCTTCCTGCCTGTCTTTACCCCAAGGTTGGCGCGAGCACCGGCCTTGGGGACATCAACTTCTAGGGTGCTTCTTCTTTGCTAAGGCGATGCTACAACTGGTGAATTGACCATCCAGCTGTTGCTCTCTAGTCAACCATTGAAAATATGAGGCCTGCAATGAAACATCAATGTCTTTCCCATAGATGCAACACTTCAACAAGTGTGGGGCAAGCCTGGCAAAAAAAATGAAAGAAAGAAACCGCAAAACTCAGTGTTGAATTTGTATCCTGGATTCATGAACGTAATCCTTGGTTTACCGGTAGACTCTGCAGCCTTGGCCAACGGCCTTGCCAGTGCGTTTGTCGTACTTATCATGTTTACAAAGGAAGTAAAGCATCAAAACAAAGGTATCATAATGTACCCTCCAGGGAGCTAACATATCCTATACCAAGGCATGTTTGAAGATACTATTCCCTTTTCCCAAGGTGAGATATGTCCGTTCCCAGGAGGGTATCTATTATGAATGCATAGGAAGGAAGGAACACATACATGATTCCAAGGAAGCTGCATTTCAAATTGGCTTTGCACCCCGGTTCTGGGCGTCAAGTCACCGCCATCATGCCATGTTAATATGCCTATGCCAATAGCCACAGGGTACACAAAATGTGGCATGCATCAAAGGAGAAAGGCAACTTCCTCTTATCCCAAATGTTGTATTTATTCCTCTCTGTTCTTAATATGAATCTACATCACCAGTATTCATCCACCATTTTTTCCCATCATTTCCATCCAAGTTGCTAGGAGGTACTGCAACCCGCCATCCGTCAGGGGCATCATCACATTACAATCCGAGTTTAGGACCTGAAAAACATAGCTGAAACCCGAGAAGCTTAGGGACTAGGGATGTTGGATTTCCAAAAGGACCTTTCAAATCCCCCGAGTTTTTTTCATGTTGGAAATCCAACCAACCAACAACAAAAACAATAGCGCTGATGTATCTAGAATTTCTCTGAACCGTTGTTTGCTTGGGGGAATTCTGGAGGTGGGCCATTCAAAAAGTTTTCAGGTTGAGGGTTTCAGTTTTTGGGGGGTTGGGAAGTTGTGGTACTTGCCAAGTTTATATATTCATTATTCTAAGATTCCAAGTATAGGGAAGGCTCGTTGAGGCTCAGACATGAGTCGTCATGCTCTCTTGCAACAGATATCCATAGATATCCCCCAGAAAATGATTATAAGTCACTCAACATCCCATGGATTTGTACCAAACAACCCATGGATCTTCATTTCAGGTCGGAAAGCATGAAGCACCATCATATGAGCATTTTCAAAATCATTGAGATTCCTTACCATTTCCTCCAACTACCAAAGTCAAGATGCCACACGAACTTTACGAACCAATTGAGAACCCAGAAGTCGTGAACTGCCTACTTTTCCAAGCGAAAGCACAAGTAACACCAAACAAAAAAAATGATAATGTTCAACAAAACTCATGCATTGGCAACCAGTCCACAATTCCGAAGTGAGATCAAGCAGCAAATACAAACTCATTTTACAACCATGACATGATGCTTTGTTGATGTTCGTTGTGACCCATGCAGGCTTCATCTAGGTCTACACCTGGCAATGAAGGTAGGCCAAGATACGTTCATGGTGGTGTCTTCCACATAGAAGGTTGCTTTGTCCTTCACCTGATGAAGTGATGACGTGGTGGTTTTCTGCACCCAAGAGATTTCCGAACTTCCAATAGCCATGTTCAGGTTTCAAAAATCATCTGTTCTATTTTAGGTTCCACCTAAAAAAATGCAGAAATGTAGCTATAGGACCCAAAACAAGAAGAGTTCAAAGAATCGATGGTTGGCATTGGAACAGAAACAATGGCAGTATCTTATTGCTGTTTTGGGCAGACTGCTTCTCTCCTATGGGGAAGAGTTTTGGATGATCAGTGATATCTGATAGCAAACCTGCAGAAACCCTCTTTGCATGTTTGAGAAAAAGTTTTGCACATATATA
>DF241346.1:57582-82165 GCA_000507305.1 Breviolum minutum Mf 1.05b.01 | reverse complement strand
ATTAATAGCGCAGAAACCATGGGTCATTTTCTTACCAAGCCAAACAATGCACTATGAAGGAATGAATCCTGTCATAACCAGACACCCCGGTTTTGGTCACAAAAAGTTCACTTCTCCCAGTCACAACTCCCTCCCAACACAAAACCTGCAGGTCATCCATTCTCTCTCCTCGCAAAAAGAATTCACCACAAAAAAAAAAAACATCACAAAATCATGGCCCGAAACGAAACGAAAGCTCCCCATCAAAACTACTCGAAAAACCAGAAATAAGAGGGGAACATGTACGGGGTTACCTAAGCATTGGTTTTTCTTACTAAGGCCTTATTACCCTTACCATCCATGTATGGTATACTACATTTACCATATTTTACCAATAAAAACAACCATTCATGTAGGTAAATAAACCATACATGGATGGTATGGGTGCTTTCAACCCTTGTTTCTGGGTTGGGGGCCCCGTTTGTGATGGGAGGCCCCAGCAACGGAAGGCCGTGACACAACGACGCGCAATGGATTGTGATTCACCGTTGACGACTTCCAACGGGTGCCGCTGAGGGTTTTTTTTAGCCCCATAGCATCCAGGTATGGTATATTTTTACCTAGATTTGGTTGATTTTTATTGTAAATGTATATATATATATACACCATACATGGATGCTATGGGAGTGGAAGTCTCGGGGATGATTCGATCATCCACAACTCAGGACGAGGTGATTCTTCATTCGTGACCAAACTTTATCCCTGATCGTTGGAGGACACCTTGCCAATCCTTGAAGGGGTCATTTAACCATCCAAAAAAAGGTCACAAAGAATTGCCAGGGACTGAAATCTATTTGAAAAAACATTGCGACTCTTTTTTCTATGCGAATGGAAAACAGTTCCATCCAACATAGTCTACCAAATGCTGGTGGTTTTTAATGGTGATGAATCCCATGATCATGGTAGAATCCGTTAAAAAAAAATCACAAAAAAACACAAATCCTACACTCCTGGGAACCAGCAGTAACATATCCTTTTCCCAAGGCACTTTTGAAGATTATTTTCCGATTCCCCAGGCGGGATATGTTAGTTTCCTGGGGAGGGTATATATTTTGTATATAATTTACGGTTTAAAAAATCTGGGGAATCTGGGGATTCCTCAAGTTTTGGTTGATGGGTTCGTTGGAGACATATCCCAATATTTGAAATAAGCCAAGTCGTTAAAAAAAAAACACGTATACGTTGGATTTGTTAACGGAAACTTTCTAAAAAGGGGGGAATGGAGGAAGGTTTCATGAAAAAACATCAGCCTAAGAATCAGCTTTTGGATCTCAGTTGTCAGTGGGGACAACAGAGATCCTATGCAGAACCCGATGCGTCATGCAGAGTCAAACTCGCCCCTCTTTTCTGTTAGGGCAGCTGTTTCGAAACCCACGGGTTAAACCTGCAACTTTTGCGACCGGTTCCATATCCCATAGCATCCATGTATGGTATATTTACCTACATTTACCATATGTTCCCATTAAAAACAACCAAATGTAGGTAAATATACCATACATGGATCCTATGGGATATGCCGTCCCTTCGAAATTTCGAACGGCGAGTCCCGACTCCTGGTTCATTGCCACAAGCACCGGTTGGGCTCCAGGCCTGGAATTCTATGAAATTCTCGACATGTTGGGCCCCAAGATGGGCACCGAGGGACGATCGTTATTTTCATGCCCGAAAAAATGGCGCCTTGTTTGGGGTAAACCCTGGGGTTATAATATATATATATATATATATCCCCTGAAACTAACAAGAATTACAATACGAAGCCCAACGATGAAAATCATTCCAAGAAGCATTATTTGGAAAAAAACTGAAGCATGAATAGATTTGTGATAGGTGCGGTAAAACATTGAAAGGAAAATCCAACATGTCAAGACATTACAAATCTGAAAAGTGACAGAACATGTATGCAAGAAACACAACACAATATGCATGAGACTATCTTTAGATATACGAAGCTAATGTGTCATGTCTCAAGAAATATTTGAGGTTGATATGCAGCACAATGCCTTTTCAATCAGACGAGTATGATAAATTAATATGCTTTCCAATTAAGGTAAATCAATATGCATATTGAAAGGGTTCGTTTATGAATGTGGTGTCTGATCTCCTACAACCTGTTTTTTCAATGGTAAATGAATATGTTTCTTGAACATGTTCCCGAATGAATGTGGTGTAAGTCTTGCTTTCGCAGGTTTACCACACGCAGGTCTATACCATAGCATCCATGGAACTTGTGTATATATACCTCCATGAATGGTTGAATTCTATACCCAAAAATTCGTACAAAAATTGGCTGCCATGTATGTAATACTTAGTACTTACCTTCAATGTTTGCCTTAAACTTATGGTTTTCACGAGTTGGTAAAGATTCCTTCAACGTCCCATTCGGTGGCGTCTGCATCTGGGGATTTTGGCGTGAATATACCAAAGGGGTTGTCTCCCCGGGCCCCAGGACTCTACTGGCAGATAAAGGTTTAGGTTGGGATAGCCTACTAAATGTATATATATCTAGAACCCAGTTGACCTCTATTTTTGAAGGGACCCAACCCCTCAAAACAAGGCCCCCCTTCCAAGCAAAACAAGGGTCATTTCGGTGCTAGGTATATATATATATACGTATCATAATCCTGGTGACCGACTATTGCATCCGGGGCATGGGGACAACCCTGGCCCTAAATATATCAAAGGTCCCCATGGATCCATCGTGGCTTATTGGAGATCCCACAGCCACCGGAGTTTCCCTCCCACAGACCAGACCTCCACCGGTCCGCAAAGCTGTCGATAGCGTTCCAATTCGCGTGCATCCTCACAGTGCGGCTGAGAGATTTTTGAAGAAAAACGGTGCCCTAGGGGTGCAAAGACCATTAAATAAATAGCCTTTTGGAAAAGACCATTATTTTAGTAGGGATTTATAATCAACAATTCCAGGGGGCTATTTTTTTTAATGGTCTTTGACTTCCAGGGGGTGGTGTTTTTTTTTCGTTGCAAAAACACGGTGGGTTTTCTAAAGCATGGAGAGGATTTGTTTGGAGAAGAAACAAAGATTTTGGAGAAAAAACAACGTGTTTTGGTGTTTTTTTAGGTGGACGTGAAAAGAATGTGTAGTGTAATCATCTAAATTACACATCCAGCTTCTTCCATTCGTGAACCGAAATGATCACCCAAATGGAGGTCACCAACACCCCTTGAAAAGGTCACTTACAACTTACAACCCCCAAAAGGGTCACTCGGAAGAAGCTGAATGAATTTACTCAGTTGAGATGAGATATTGTTTCTTTGAAAACGGTTGATCCTTCAAAGGTGTTTGGGCAAAGAACTTTGAAAACGGTATGACTTGGATCTACTCCCCACCCAGGATGACCAGGAATCTTGTCATT
This sequence comes from Breviolum minutum Mf 1.05b.01, assembly GCA_000507305.1. Taxonomy (NCBI): domain Eukaryota; class Dinophyceae; order Suessiales; family Symbiodiniaceae; genus Breviolum; species Breviolum minutum. Next base: position 78,755 of record DF241346.1, on the reverse strand, counting down.
TTTTGTAGGGGATCCCCTACAACCTTGCCACAACCCTGACGAACTAAGTGGATAAATATTCTATTCTAATTGTTTATAAAGGGAACCTTTCCTTTAACCTTTCCATGAACTCCACGTCTCTCGGAACGGCAGATTTAGTGAAGGGCTCCCTTAAAAAAACCTTGATTTAAGTGACTGGCATCCCGGGCCCCCAAAAAAAACACCTCGTCATGGCGTGCTTGCAACCTCTCACACCTCGGAGGTTGCAAGGAAGTTCACAAAAAACCCTAGGCTTCCAAACACCTGATCAAAAGGTATTTGAAAACCCATAAATCCTACCCAAAAGACCCAACCTGGAGGTTTGGTATGACTCAGAAGACTACTAGAGTAAATCAACGAGCACATTCATATACGAACCTTTGCAGGATTTTGTTTGAGAAGAAACAACGCAAAATGATTCTCGATCTCTTCTCGCAAGTCTTCATATCGCGTTTCTTATGCAACCTCTTTAGATCTCTCAAGATTCAAACGAAACACTTTATTTGAACAAAAATATTGTCCAAAAAAAAAAGAAATCTGAAAAAAAAACAAACTCTGCTTTTAACTTTTTGCTTCATCAATCATTTTGAAACAAACAACCGTTTTAACGTCACCCAACTTCTCTGCCGAGGGGGTCACTTCTCCACCAGCTGTTGCTGCTGCGCTTTGCTGCTGGCCAAACGTTGCCGCAGCTCGGTGAGGACGCCGGCGGCGTTGCGCAGGGCGGAAGTGGTGGTGGTTCCGCCCGTGAGGTCAGATCCTGGAATGAACATGGCCCTCTGGTGCCTGGACCTTCCAGTTTGGTTGCCAAATGGTTGCTAAAGGGGTGTCAATTTTTATCATCCCTTAGGGTTAAAAATGGCACCCCGACTGGAAGGTGCTGGTGAATGAAACTAACATTACTTGGATGTCCCTTTGGACGGAAGTGGATGGATCAATGGTGATCGGATCAGTGGGCTATTTCACCTACTTGTAAATGGAGTAAATATGGGGGTGAGTTCTCACAAACTGATCCGATCACCGTTGATCCGATCACTTCCGTCCAAAGGGACATCCAGGTCCAAGTAGCTGGCTGGGAAAAATCCCGCCCAATTTTTTAAAGATGCATTTCCTATTGACTTAAGGTGAATTTCCAGCCATCGCCATGGTTGTCTTTACTGCAACGGTAGGTTTAAGTTTGGTGAACTTTGAAAGTTCATTGAAAAAATCTTCCGGATTGGATTTACCGGGTGGGGTTGTCCACCCATTTGATAGAGGAAATTGGAAGGGGGATACGAACAATTATTTGAAGCTTTCATTTCACTTCACTTTCTTTCAGTTCAGTTCATTCTCATTCTCATGTCATGTTCATTCCTCTCATCAATAACTACCGAGTATGAACACCGTTTGTTGAAACCTGGAACATACGTAGTTTTGATGGTTCAGAAATCCCGCGAAAAATGAACCATGCAGCATGACATATAGGCTTTATCTACCATGAATTTTACAAGGTTTGGATGCACCATCCCAGGTGGATGCTTCAGATTTCTTTTTTGCATCAAAAAATCACCATCCAAAGTCATCAAAAAACCATCATCCGATTCACATTTCTCCAAGTCTCATATAGGAAGTACATCATGGAGGTGAAGATGGAAAACATGGAAAACAATGGGAACAGTACACCCCTACAAAAATAACATGGAACATCATCATGGAGATTTGGAAGATCATTTTCCTGTGATTTGTAGGTTCCATGTTAATCATCCAGGGCGTATCCCTTCTGGCCTGAAGCTATTTGTAGCACTTCCTTCATGTCATCCTGATTCAATGCCTCGTTGACAGCCAAGGCATCTAACCTCAGAAAAAGACGGTGGGGAGTTTTTCGAGTTGGAAGTTTCAACACAGTTTTGGAGAACTATACTTGGAAATCCCAGGAAGTTAGTAAATGGTTAGTAAGTGGGTTATAACCCCAGTATATACCGTTTATAGGTAGGTTACAACCCATTTACTAAGCATTTACTAAGTTCCTGGGACATCCAAGTACCACATATACTACCCCCTAAGCTTCCAAGCACCTGGTGGGGAGCTATTTGGGCCCCAAAAACATATCTAAGATACCAGGTCAGGAGGTATTTGGAAGACTAGGGACTTGAGAATCGTTGCACCCTCCATTGGAGGGTCCAACGCTTCTTTTAGGGAAAACCTGTTCTTTTCATACCAGTTCATCTCCTGAAAAGTCACCCAACTCAGAATACTAGCCGTTTTGCTTTATACCCCTACAGTACATTTACGCATGATCTCCTGGTTCTTGTAGACCGGAAGACTTCCTTTTTAGTGGACTATATGGAAAAATCTATACAAATTGATCAAAAAAAAACACCCATCAAGAGAAGCCAGAGAAAAAAAACACTGGAGCGCTCCACTTATCATGGGAATCTAAGGGTACCCCTCCAATACCACCCCTCCGAAGGATATTTCCTACATTTTTTCGGTAGCATTGGGGGAGGCTTAGGTTGCCTATAGTCTTCCAGTCATAAGCTGCTCAGGTGAACGGTGTTTTGGAATGCTATCTTTTTGGGGGCCCCAAAGCCGTCATTACACCTTCAACCTACCTCAGCGGTCACTTGGTGCATGTTTGGATGTCATCCCGGACCCTCTAGATTCCCCATGAACTTGGCTCGTGCTCTGGTTTGGCACGCCAATCTCTGACCGTAGTCCCTAAAAAATGTGTTCGATAGGAATCTCCAAACTTCCAGGGGTCTATATATTTCTAGCACCTAGGACCTATGTTAGTTTCAGGGAGATATAATCCGATCTCAATCCAAGAAGCAAAACTTGTCTCTCACTCAACACTTCGTTGAGTTGCACTTGACACGTTTGAAGCTCCGCATTTTCCTTTCGAAGAAAAAAACAACTCGGAGCGGAACGGATCTTTTTTTCGACGCTTTTTGTTGGAACCCATTTGGATGTCCCAGGAACTTAGCAAATGGTTAGTAAATGGGTTATAACCCCAATATACCCCATTTCTAGGTAGATGAAGTAACCCATTTACTAACCATTTATATCCTAACTTCCGTCACGGGACATCCAAGCAGAAAAACCAGGTGAAGCCGGGCTGAAGCTTGGGGGTGTTGTTTTTTCTTAGCGAAGGACAAAGAGAGACTTTTTTGACATATACAGTAATTATGACAATATAAAGGTCAGACATCCTGGCAAAAATGAATAAGTATCCATAGATCTTCCCATTCAAATATCGAAAGAAGATTTGAAACATTGAAGGAAGAGTTCTTGCTATGCAACAATTGACAAACAAACGATTCTGAGAACAATTCCATTTGACCTCAAAAACATTAGCAGCATGTCATCTGGCCAAATGATTGCATTTCACCAACCTAGAAATCCCTGAAATAAGAGGATTTCCCTTACTAAACTTCCTTTTGAGGTGACCTCGGCTGAGATCGTTATAAATTGCCCAGATGTCATGGGGAGCGAAAGATTCTGTTTAAGAGGATAGTTTCCAAAAACGGTGTTTGTCGATCCAGGGAAAAACAAAAAAAACAAACACTACGTGGCTACATGGACCATCAAATCCTGGTCAGTGAATTCCGGTATCCTTGTTTCAGCGGCTTCTGTTCAGCCCTATATAAATGGGTAGTAGTTCATCCCCCAACGTCGCAAACGTCTCTTAAAGAAAAATGGATCATCCACCCCCCCCCACCCAATAACTGGTGGCTCGTTCGTTCGTGGATTTGATGGTGGCTGTTATCCTGGGTGGGGTGGGCAGATCCAAGGTGCATCCCCTAAAACAACGTGAACAAAACCCTTGGTTGACATTCCATGAGTCATCCTGATTGGTTTATGACGGGATCCGAAAATATTGGCATATGAAATCATCCGCATATAATTGGGTAATATACTCCCCTACATAACCTAAACAACCAGGTTTTTTTTTCGCAGGTCCATTTGACGTTTTCAGATTTTTTTCACAGCCACCCAAACCAGCCTGGCATAAAAGCTCCACCTCAAGCATCAAAAATGGTAACACACATCTACTAGGGTGTCCGGCTGGAAGTGATGGTAAGTAATGTAAGTAGTTTGGAAGTTGATTTCACCTATTTATTGGACTTACAACCTACTTACGTTTACATGAGGATTATAATCAATCGACTAAGTACCATGAGTATGACACATCATTTACCAAGTTTAAACAAATGGAAGAAAACAGCATCTCTCAGAAGATGTTCACAGAGATTTCACTTTTACAAAGAAGCTGTGAAGCAGTGAAATCTGTACAATGGAAAATCCATTGGCAAAAATCGAGGCGCACCTTGTTTTCCAGCTGCTCGACTTTATTTTCCTCTTTGTGAACCACTTCCTGTGGTGCTCCGGGTTATGGTTTTTCGTTTCTTTTCCCGGGAATTACGGATCTGCTATGAGGTCTGCCAATATGTCGAGAATAGGGTTTGATGTACCTGGAAGTTCCAGGTAAGTTGCGGTTCGTTGAATTTCCATCAACTAAAAACCCCTAAAACTGGCGGTTTCCCGTTGCCCAACAAATATGGTACTTTTGGAAGACTAGGGTGAGCCCCCAGCTTTTTCAAGATCCAAAAACACCAAACCTCCTCGGGAAGTCAGGAAACAAAATTCTGGTTGGTTCGGATGGCGACCTTCATTCAGATTTCATAACCTGGGGAACTCTAACCGCCATTTGGCAGTCTTTTTTAGATCTATATCTTTCCCTAAGGATCCGTTTGGTATGTCCTAAAATATCGGGATTAGCCCGTAACCAAGCCTATTGTGGGGGATGGGATTGATTGGGACCATCAAACCTACGAAAATTCGGGAAGGGTATGGATCCTTAGGGTTTGGTGAGACGCAGGAACAGCCCGTTGAAACCAAGTACTTGCAATTGGAGGATTATCTCAGTGGATGTAAGTAGCGATCGGATCACCCCCCCATTTATATGCCATAAATTTCGGCCATTTGGAAAGGGAACAACCCTTCTTAGGGGGACTTATTAACCATGGCTATTAACCACATAATAAATGGGATGATCCTCTAATCTAATCCCTGAAACTAACAGCAATTTTGCACCTGAAAATGGATCTTTGGAAGACGATCGTTTCCTTTTGGGATGGTGCAACTGGCAGGTGCGTTGTGCGTTTGCTGTTAGTTTCGGAGAGTGCACACCACCGAAGTTTAACATACAGTCCCTGAAAAAAGGATAGGACTGGAAGATACTGTAAAATTTCTTGTTAGGCTTTGGGATGGCAGATGTTTCAGGGGCAAACTTGCGAAGACAACTTCCAGGGAGTAAAGGTTTGGTTCATCCATCCAGTTGAAACAACCAATCAACCATCGAAAATTGGTTGACTTTGGGGTACCAGGTAGGTATGAACCAGTCTTGCTAAATCTGATTAAACCAGGTAGGTATCAACCAGGTAGGTATCAACCAGGTAGGTATCGACCAGGTAGGTATCAACCATCTGATTAAATCCAGATAATCAAGAGCTTGACCGGTCTTGCGCACCTGAGTCTTCTTCAATTTCTTCTCTAGCTCCTCACATTGCAGCCTTTCTAATTGCAGCATATCACGTTGTTCCTGAACAGCACAAACGCAAAAACAAACTTGTCAAGAAAGAAGGCGTGAGTCATTTCCCATATGCTCCATGTATGGATAATTCATCTACATGAAAGGGAAAAATTGTCGACAATCAAGGGGAAATGTAGATAACTACAACTACTCCGTACATGATGTAGGTAAATACTCCCATCCCATGGAGCATCTGGATTTTGAAGTGCAAGTCCTTCTAAGAACACTTACCCGCCGTGAAACTAACATAGCCCCTCAAAATGGTGGTTTCCAATAGGAATCTCTCAGTTGGAGGTCACCAACAACCTTTATTAGGGTCACTTAACCTTCCTCAAAAGGTCACCAGCAGAATTGCCAGATACCACTGACTTCCAAGATCATCGACTGCATCATTTCCACTCCTGAAGGCTTCTCTCCAGCTCCAAATGCAGCATCTCATATTGTTCCTGCAACGAAAATTGACAATTCATTCGGTCTAACCCCCTAACCCAGGATTCCAGTGGTTGAATGAAGGTTTTAGTAGGGATTCCCTACTAAAAATGGACTGTTACTGGGTGGGGAGTAGTTCCAAACAATGCATGTTACATTTCGATATTCCGATATTCAAATCTTGACAATTCATGTCACATTCCGATGCACAAATCCCTGATGCAAATCCATTTCATACAAACTCATTCCCTAGGCTTCCAAACACCGAAAACGTGAGGAGGTATGACTGGACCCCAAAAAGATACCATCCAAACACCGTTCACCTCAGGAGATATTTGGAACCACTAGGGATTGACAAAAGTCTTACTACATAATACATAACCTCAAAAAACTAACCAGCAATGGGGCACCTAAAAGGATGGCATGGGGACCCGGACACTTCCAAGCTAAGCTGCAAGTTTCAGGGGCGAGTCTGTTAAACTATTACAGGGGTTTTTTGTTCATCTAACTGAACTTCCAACCCCCCCCTTGAGATGTTGAATCTGGCCAAATGAAATCATATTTCACCATCCTAGGTAAACCCCTGAAATAAGGGGTCCGATTTCCCTTACTAAACCACCCATTTGGGGTGAAAACTCGTGTGAGGTCGCTATAATTTGACCAGGTTGGATGGTAAGTTTTCAGCTGCAAAATGTTCGTTGGATGCAAACAGCCATGGCCGATTCCTGTGTCTTCTTGAGCTTTTTCTCAAGCTCCTCCCACTGTTGCTTTTCCAACTGCAATCTCTCCTGTTGCTCCTGAAAAAGTTGACGAAAAAAAGAAAACAAATGGTTACCCCCACTTGGATGTCCCAGGAAGTTAGTAAAAGGTAAGTAGGTTATAACCCCAATATACACCATTTACAAATACGTTGTAACCCTGTCACTAGCCATTTATACTAACTTCATGGGACATCCAAGCATGAAAACTAACATATCCCCTGAAAAAATGCTGGGACTGGATCCTTTTAAGACATGGTTCCTCTTTTTCGATGAAAAAAGCGTGAATTTTTGGGAAGGCTACAGGGTGGGCCCCCAACAGTTATAAATGGAGTTAAAACCCCTAGAAATAGGGTTTTAACGTCACTTATAGGTGGTGGGGCCAACCTTGTAGTTTCAATCTAACTTTCATGTTCATTTCATGTTCATCCGCCATTTGTAGAGAAAATAAGATGTCTGAGAGATGAACAGTTCTATCAAGTCGTATGAATTAACTTAAGTTCAGCAACAACAACAACAACAACAACAACCACCACCACCACCACCACCACCACGACAACAACAACAACAGCAACAACAACAACAACAACAGCAGCAACAACAACAACAACAACAACAACAACAGGAGTTCAAGGTAATCTTCCATGTTTTATGCATCAAGAGAACATCCGAACAAAATATATGTTCATGATTGTCGAATCTTAAAAGATCTTTAGGCCATGTAGTATTCTTGTTGCACATTCGTGTGCCACAAGTTGTGTGTGTGTGTGCGTTGAATGTTGAGAAACATCTTTAAAGCAAACCCGTAGCAAATAGAATATTCAAAAATGAATAGCTTTGAAACTGAATAGAAGTAATTCGGAAAAGGCGATTAGTCTATATTCTATCTACTGGCCAGCTACAATAACTAAAGATGTGCTGATGGAAACCTAGGGACATCTCAGATCTCCCTGATTGTTATAATCCGGGATATTCTAGATATCCCCAGCTCCAAAAATCGCTCCTACTTCAAGCACTTTCGCTAGTGATACCATGTTCTAAACCCCAAACATCCTTTGAAAGCCACACACTTTAGGCCGCCTCTGCATTCTTCAATTTCAGCTCCATCTCTTCAAAATGCTGCACTTTGCATTGCAGCATCTCATGTTCTTCCTGACCGGTACAAAATCGCCAGTGCGCATGTGTCAGTATATATGTGAACATGTCGCTTAGACCAACATCCCCAAACGTCCATTTAGAACTCTTACTCAGCCGAATGAAATAAAAGTTTGAACTTTATTTTCCCTATTAAATATGTAATTATTCCCCAAAAGTTTAAAGGTTGGCCACTGGCTAAGTAAGAACTTGAACTAGAACTGACAACGAAAGACTCACCCAAACGCCTGCATCTTCAGCTTTATCTCAAGCTCCTTGGATTGTAGTCTTTCCAAGCATAACATCTCAGCCTGCGCCCACTTGAGCAGTGATCCCTACAATGGCTATGATACATATATTGCATTTATATATACTCCGCGGAAAACAAACATGTCCCCTGAAAAAATAGTGGTATCTAAGATGTAACTTACATTTCCGTCCGTTGGTCCCCCGAGAACTTTCTTGGGGTTAACGTGGGTGGGGATGTTGGAAGACTACTGTCTTTGAGTAGCCCCTTTTTTGGGAGAAACATTCGCTAGATTTTCGGGCAACTGGTCGCTGCTCACTTCGGAATCAAGCCCTGGAGATCATAGTGACAGATGTCAGAGTCGAGCTAGATGTTCTGACAGAAGCATTAGTGATATCCAAAAATGTTTGAAAATGTTGATAGCAATATCCCTGGAAGTCCAACTCCAACCCACCATTTTTTTAATAGGTGGGTGATTCCGAAAGGAACCACCATTTTGTTTAAATATGTTTTAATGGAGGTTGACTTCCAGGGAATATCACAGACCGTGGGAGGTTGGTCAGTTGGTGCAGCACGTGCGAAGCCGTCTTAGTCAAAAAAAACAACAGGTCAACCTGATGGCCATCCATGTTTTGGAATGGTTGGCTATCAATTGGATGATTCAAAATCTTTACTTAGGAAATGTTTGCTTTACAACTGGTTCTTTGGAGTTCCAGGCCATCATTCCATCGATTCTTCATCGCATCGTGGCGGATGGGAGATTCCCAAAAGTACCCTCCAAAATGTCGTTTCGTGCCCCGCGTCCTTAAGCCTTAAGCGTCCTTTGGGATGTCGGGTTTGGGGTGTCAACTGTTTTGAGGCCCTTTTTGGGGTGTAAGAGGGTCTGGTGTTTCAATGGGGTCAAGATTGAGTTCGGGTTGAAGGAACCAACAAAATCGGCTTCGTCTTTAAAGCCCAACCAAAAAGTGAAACAGTTTTACTGCGGGCTCTTGCGCCATTGAAATGGAAGCAAAAATTCGGAGCCAGTTTCCTCTTGCCGATGCTTGAAGGTATTTTTCCCATGAGTTTTTGGAATTTGATGACGTAGCTTGGAGTTGTTCTTTGGTGTTTTCATATACTTTCATACCATAGTCAATCACCATTTGGGAAATATTTTCGATTTTTTCCAAGCACAATAAGCAAATCTAAGATCCAGCAATAAAGTGGATGGCTCATTTAAACAAACATTTCTAACTCGGTTTCTTGTGTCCAGATGTTGCCTCTTGACTCCTCTTTTCAAGCATCTCCTGAAGTGGAAAGCCGGTCAGAAGGTTTGGTCAGAAAGTTTGATCAGAAACACTCGTAGGGAAGGAAACTTCAAAGAGAATGATCAATGCTCCAAATTCGACGCCATGTGGCAAACCATTTCCAGTGGTGGTTGATACTAGTAGATACAGATATTGGGATTAACAAAACAAGACGTTTTTGATTGAACCCATTCAGTGTCTTTTGAGAAAAAAAATCATGCTGAAAAAGGAACTCTCTTTCCATACATCTACCTGGAAAACATCGTGTGCGCCATATCTTTAGGCAACTGGATTGCTGGTTTTAAGGAGTGAAGTTGATGGAAATGAATAGCAAACTTGTTTTCCAGTTATCTATATAATTTCATCTATTTTACCACCTTACAAAATCGACTTGAAAAGTGCCAGGAGGAAAGATGATCTTAGTTTCCAGGAAGTCATATATGTTGTTGTGTTTTTTTTTTCCAGCTGATCCATTTCTTGGTTAACTTGAAATTTCTTGCAGCTTCGGTTGCGTCCAACGACCTCTCCTCGAGATCCTGAAGTTTCTTCTGCATTTCCTCCTTCTGTAGTTGTTCAAGTTCAAGCAAGTCGCGCTGCTCCTGAAAAGCCCAGCAGAAAGTCACCGCAGTTGCCCTAAGAATCAGCGGTGATTTGGACCCCACCCAAAAAAGAGGGGTGAGTTTGATCTGTACTGGGCGTTTGTTGGAGGTTGGGTTCTGAACCGCATCTCCAGGACAACCACCAGTGACTTCCCAGAGATCCCAGCTGATTCTTAGGGTTAGCAAATCATGTAAAATCGAATGGTGGGTCTCTTGGATCTGATAACCTCTTAACAAGCATAGCTATGAACATCTAAATGTTTGATCAAAAAAATACATCAAAGCAAATTCCAAATTCCAAGTGAAAATTCCAAAATGAAAAAAAACAAATCCTTTCTCGTTTTTCTCTCCCTCTCTGCTTGGCCTTGATCACTTCTTGTGCAGATTCCAGCTGTGCTTCTGCTGACATTCTTTGCCAATCCTCGTGGAAAGGCTCCATTCTTTGGGCATAGAGCAGATTATAGTGGCTGGTCAACCTACCCCCCCCCCCCCTAACGTACCCACCCAGAAAGAGCCGGCCTTATTATATTATCAAACCCTTATTAACCACTCGGTTCCCTTAATAAGGCCATATTATATAAACCCTTATTTCTCAGGGGGATACGGTTACACGGGGTAGGTTGACCAGCCATAGATAATCCATACATGAGATGATCCCTGTGTTTTTTCCACCATTTGTTTTTGCAAAAGCCAAAAGAAGGGAAGTTGACTAAAAAATCAACTGCCAGCTTCTTCCATTTGTGACCCGAAGTGATCACCCAAATGGAGGTCACGGACCAACACCCCTTGAAAAGGTCACAAATAACAACCCCCAGGTCCCGAATGGAAGAACCTGGTGGAAGCCTCTAGTTTCTAGCGTCCAAACACCTTCAGAAGACTTCAAACATTGACCCCCCCAGCAAAACATTGACCTCAAAAAAAGTGGAGGGGAGTTGATGAGTTGTGATTCAAAGGTTAGTATCCCGTGAAAACTAATATGACAATAGAAAACCAAGCATGAATGAAGATGTATATATCTCCTATTAAACATGGTGATTTTCCAATGTCATGTCAGTTTTCAGAGGGGGTAGTATCTGAAACCGTAAGAAGTGCAGCTGCAGCTAGCTCCTTATCAGTCTCCGAAAGCACCATGCTGTCATGGCTTTCTCTCCAAGATGACCTCAAAAAATTCCCATGTTGGAAACCCCTGAAAATCCATCAGTGAAGAAATTGGGTGTTATCTCCAATACTTGGAGGATGATCCCAGGACTTGTAAGTGGTTGTGGATCACCCCCCATTTGTAAGGCCATGAATGGAAGGGGTCCCACAACCCGATCCTTAGGGGAACAAAGAGGTGACTGACTGGAATCAAATTGATCCTGCAAGTATCTCCAAAAAAAAAAGGTTACTTTGAAAAAACAACAACCATTTTCCACTGAACCATGATATACCATGATTATTAGTGAGAAAGAGTAAAAATACTCCACAAAAACATGGAAAACCAACTGCGGTGTCTTTAAACAGGACAAAACCGTGGGATTTCTCACCTCCATTGCCTTTTGAAAATCTTTTATTTGTTGCTAAAACAGAAACACCGAACACCAATACCCATAGGATCCATGTATGGTATATTTGCCAACATTCACCATAAAAATCATCCAAATGTAGGTAAATATACCATACATGGATTCTATGGGATAAAAAAACAAGCTAAAACTGGTTATTTCATAGGGATCCCGTAAAATGGCTTATTACAGTAAACAGTATAAACCCTGAATGATTTGGTCCCCTACATATCCTAACCAACCAGGGGCCCTTTTTTCATTGCTCACCTGAAATCATGAAATTGCCGCACAGATGAATGTAAAAAAAGGAGACGTCGACCTTGGAACATTTAAAGTCTGCTGGTAACCTTTTTGGGATGGTTACAACCCCGAAAACGAACATGGATAACCCCAAATGAGGGTTTGGAGTTTGGAAGAGGTAACTCCCTTAAAACATGGCAATTCTTGGTATCTATGTTATATTTCTGGAGTGGTTAGTGACCCTTTTAAATGGTTGTTGGTGACCTCCAACGATCGGGGATGAACAGGTCACGAATTGAATCACCTGCAGCAACACATTCTCCTCGTTTTTTTCCCCGCGACTTTTTTTGTTGTTTTCCCAGGCATCATCAAAGAAACAAAGAATGCACAGCGTTCCCCCTGCTTAAAAATCATCATACATATTTGTGTTGCCCGCTGTCAATCCCCCCAAAAAATCAACTTCAGGGTGTTGCACGACACTCAACCCATGTTTCCTGGGTTTTTGCTTGGATTTTTGTTGCCCTAAGAATCCTGACCCCTCAAAAATGGCTATTTTGAGCACCCGGACCCCTGCTATTCAGGTTCAAACCCTTCCATTGGAGGGTCCAAGGATTCTTAGGGTGTAAAAGATGCATACAGCATGTCATATCTTGGGCATCCCCCACTGTTGTATCTCATGTGGCGGTGACGTCCATAGCTCACCCAAGGACGCAGCGAAGGCATCAGGCAATGAACCACTGAGATGTTGAATCCGAGCCTCACTGGTTGATGGGAAATGATTTGGCTAGCCAAGTGATAAGGTAAATATCTGGTGAGGAACGTCATTTGGTGAAAGTTGGTTGAAGTTAACAACAACTCATTGATTTTGCCGGTGGTGGAAATGGGTGGTGGTTGCATACCCCCATAGAATTCCATGGGACTGGAAGATTTACATACATTTTTGGCATAAAGTTCTGGTAAATGTATACATTATACAGGTAAAAAAAAGCATACATGATATACATGGATGTTTGTATACTGTTGATGGTTCAGAAATCCGGCGTTTACCAGTTGAGGTTGGTAGTTTATCCCACGATTATACAAGGTTTTAGCACCATCCCAGGTGGTTGTTTGGGATTTCAGCCATCAACAGTATGGTAAATATCTACTGTAAGGATTATGGGACCCTCCAATGGAAGGGTGAATGAACCTGTATATAGCACGGGTGTATAGGTCCTCAAAATAGCCTGTTTACGCTCTGTTCACTTTCCATTATACTGCTTGTTCAATAGAGATCATTATAATGGTTTATTATAATCACCATTGGACCATTTAACTGTGTAGTATAATCCCCTATATACCCTAAACAACTAGAGTTTTTTTCATTGCTCAGGTGATATGGTATATATCTACCATTATTTCCGGCGGGTTTTATACATCCCAGGTGGTTGCTTTGCCGGATTTCTGAACCATCAACAGTGGGTACATTTCCTGAAACTAACATATCCCCCAAAAAAAGGCACTTTTGAAGATGATTTTCCTTTTCCCAAGGTGGGATGTGTTATATAGTTCCCTGCAGGGTAGATGGATCCGATGCCCGAAAGTACTACGTAAATCAACATGCAACATCTTCTGGCTTGGTGTGTTGTTTGGTGTGAAAAACCATTGGGAAAAAATGCCAAACCACACAATGATTCAACTGCAGTAATGGTGAATTGGCGGTTTGGGGTGAATTGGTGGTTTGGGATTCGAATCGGGATACCCCCTAAGAATCCAAAAAATCCCGGCCTTCATTTTCAGTGATCCTAGGAATCCAAACCACCAGGCCCCAAAACCACCAATTACAGTAACCATTAGAAAGAGATCAGAAGTTTGTGGCCAGGGGGCAATTTGATTGAAGGGATTCCCTACTAAAAATGGGGGGTACATCCAAGTGTGGGGTGATTTTTCCCCGGAAAAAATGGAAAAACTCAGGGGATTCAAGCCGTGACCAAACTTCATCCCCGATCGTTGGAGGTCACTTAACTATTTAAAGGGGGTCATTTAACCATCCCAAAAAGGTCACTCGGAAGAACCAGGAACATCATCGATTTCAAAGACCAAGTTTCAAAGAGTTTAGCCGCAGCCAGCACATCGCGGGCACCTTTCTCCTGATTTTTTGGATAGCCAACCTTCGCTATGCCAAATGTGATTCCCGTCTTTTCTTGCCCTACTTGGAGGATCATCCAGGTGGATGTAAGTAGTTAGTAACCCCGTAACCCCTAATAAGAAAGCCATTTAGGCCATTGGAAGGGGAATAAAATCCTACTTGAGGGATTTACTAACCATGGTTATTGACCACTTACTAAGTGGGATGATCCTCCAACTTCCAAACACCTTGTTGGCTGAGGAGGTGTCATGACTGGACCCCCAAAAACCCTTCACCTGAGCAGGTATGACTGGAAACACTAGGGTCAGAGCGGCAATCAATTACTGCAAGTTAAGGTGTGAACAAAAACTCCGGAAATCATACGTAGTTAATGGTTGAGAAATCCCACAAAACCAGTTGATATCTGATTTTGTCTCCCAGTTCTTTACTAAGATTTTGTTCTTTTACATCTCAGCTCGTCTAGGAATTCTTGTATCAAGCGTAGTTCTTTCGCTCACTGCTCAGGTTTGTGACCCCCCTCGCAGTAACAAGTGACCATCGTTGAACTACTACATTTCTGTAGCAGATGCTGAATACTTCTTGCCTGGGCACATTATAATCAGATTCCTATAGATCTGAAGGAAAACGTCAACAAAGCGCAGGAAATAGCTTTAAAGATGTTCGTTCCCATACCATCCATGTATGTAATATTTACCTACATTTGGCATAGAGTTATGGTACATGTAGGTAAATATACCATACATGGATATAATGATGGGGTTGGAATTGAGGATCAATCTTTGCAAAAGTGACACCAGCGCAACCTGAAAGTATTTAAGTGGTTTTTTGAAGTTACAAAGTAATGATCATAATCCACCTTTACGCAAATGCTCCGTGTATGGAATATCTACCTACATTTTCCATAAGTTCAAGCCAAATACCTCCTGAGGTGAACGGTGTTTGGATGGATATGTTTTAAAGGGATCCTTTTGGAAGCCTAGGGACAGTAAGTCACTCCACGTATACTCCGACTCATGGATTCTAACTTTCTGACACGCAAATCGTTGGATGCTGAAAATGTCCAACGTTGCGTCCTCCAAAAACCGGGGAATAAACTCAACCCCCCTGAACTCGACCCGACCCTTCCAAGACAACGGCCAGGGTAAAAAACAGCGACCATCCCGCAAAAACTTGGGGTGGAATTCTTTCAACACCCTCCCCCATAGAATCCATGGGACTGGTATATTTACCTACATTTTCTTGATGTTCATGGTAGGTCAATATTCCAGTCCCATGGAACTTCCAAGGAACTGCACCCGGCCCCGTCCTCCGATTCGGAGTCTGAATCCAGATCCAAACGAATCCCACGATCCATCGAGACATTCAAGGATGGCTCTTTGACGCGATGTTTCGACAGAAAGATACGAGCAGCTGCCACTAATGCCTGCGAACAAGGTGAGAAACCTTCAACCCTAAGAATTCCCGGACAAGGACCCGGACCCATGGAAGGGTGAGTTTGAAGGAACCTGTAGTAGGGTGATTTCTGACATGGTAGAATCCGGATCCAAAATCATCTAAAATTCACGAATTTCCTGGCAATTCTTGGGGCGCCCTATTTTAAAAGGTCACTTTGATGAATCACCTGGCCTTCAACGACATTCAAAAGGAATCTAAGTTGTGAATGACAAGTTGCCTAGTCAAGGTATTTCAAATAGGTTTCTGAGGGGGTTCAGTCATGACACCGCCTCAGCCGTGAAAGGTGCAAAAAGAAGCCTAGGGGGAAGTCACTCGACCTCACAGTTACATATGGCTTGATGGCTCAGATCTCCGGCGAATCACCTGGGATGTATGAAACTGGGATATTCACTACCAACCTAAAAGCGCAGGATCCTTTCCCTCAACGGTATGGCTTGTGAAAAAAAAACATGTGGATACGACTACACACGAAACAAATTCGGCATAGTTTTCAGGATTTTTTTTGGTAGCTATTCCCAGCGAAATAAACACATTTTAGCAGCTGAGTATCTGGGAATGAAGCTTGTAAAATGAACTTGTTTCAAAACTTCACTGTTCCTAAACCTGACTGTTCAAATATGTTCAAGGTATTTTGGGGGGACACTATCCCTACTAAAAACCCACCATTTGGGGGAATTCACAACCGGCGGTGAATGGTCGCTGAAATTGATTAAACCCCCAAAGCTAGTTGCCACACCAATTCAAATCTTGATCCCTAAGAATCAGCCGGGATTTCAAGTAACTGCCGTGGACTGGAGATCCAAAGGAACTCTGCGAAAAACAGACTCATTCACCCCTGGTTTTTGGAGGGTCCCAGCTGTTTCTTACCATAAGAACCTGATGGCCATCCATCTATAGATGGTTGGCTATCAATTGGATGATTCAAAATTTTTGCATAGAAAATGGTTGTTTCACCTGCAACATCCATTGAAATATGGTTTCTTTAGAGTTCCAGGAGGATCCCACAAAAAAGTAGGGTTGTAACCCCAGTTACCCATGTTATAGGGCCATTTATATAGGGTTTTATTTCACCCCATTTGTGACGGTTGTGGGGTCCCACCCTTGTAGGGATCTTCCGGTTGCACCTCCACCTCGCTACCAGAAAGATCGGTCGACCCGCTACTTTGACCTGGCGAATCTTGCAATTTTTGCCGGGGGGGAAATGGGTGGTGGTTGCATACCTCATACTATCCATGGGACTGGAATATATTTACATACATTTTTGGCATAAAGTTATGGTAAATGTATATATTATACAGGAAAATATACCATACATGATATACATGGATGTTTGTATACTGTTGATGATTCAGAAATCCTGCCAACCAGTTGAGGTTGGTAGTTTATCTCATTATTTTCAAGGTTCTAGCAACATCCCAGGTGGTTGTTTGGGATTTCTTCCATCAACAGTTTCATCTGCACATGAGTAAAGACAAACATCTACCGGGTTCTTCCAAACATCTACCAGGTTCTTCCGAGCGACCTTTTGGGGTGTGTTAAGTGACCTTTTCAAGGGTTAAGCGACCTCCATTTGGGTGATCAAAGGGTCACTTGGAAGAAGCTGGTACTTTGCATCATACTAGTTGCTTAATAGGGATCCTTATAATGGCTTATTATGATCCCTGTATAACTGGGTAGCATAATCCCCTATATACCCGAAACAACCAGGTTTTCTTTCATTGCTCACCTAAACTTCTAATGTCTGCAAGAGTGGGCCCCGAGCCGATCCTTACAAATGGGAGTGAAATGTGGCCCGTAGAAATGAATAAAACTAAATGGGTTTGCCTGGGGTTATTTCACCCCTATGAGTGGAGTTATGGGCCCATACTTATAACTTATAACTAGTAGATTGCCCACCTTGTACATAAGCTCATGTTTTTTTCATTGGCATTTTTTTGTTGGATGATACCCCTTTCCTTGCCAGCAAGCTTGATGAAACAATTTTTGTTGTAGCAGAAAGAGGTGAGAATCTCAAAGTCCTATATAGTCAACTGTTCCAAAAACGTTTAGCCCAGGAGTCCAAGGAGCCAAAGCTTTGCCCCTTGGTACTTGGAGGATCAGCCCAGTGGATGTAAGTGGTTAACAACCATGGTTAGCAAGTCCCCTAACTGAGGTTATTCCCCTGCCAAATGACCTAAATGGCTTATAAAATCTTATAAATAGGGGTTACTAACCACTTACTAACTGTGATGATCCTCCAAGTAGTAGGGAATCCTTAACATGGAGGAATCCTTAAGATGGACCATCCTGAAGACTAGTTCGTTCGTTTCACCCCAAAAGGAAATGTCATTTCCAAAATTCCAAACCATCAATGTTAAGAAAATCAACTCGCTGTTCACTTCCAGGGAGTTTATAATTTCCCTCAAAAAAGGGGAGCCCCTTTTTTTTTACACTTCCAAATGTTTGTTGTTTAACTTGCTATCTTCATCCATCCAGGTGTTTTGACGCTTCAATTTTCTCCCCAATGTTGCGCCTTGTGAAGGCGTTTGAGTAGAGCTCAGAAATGTCCCTTCCTGTCTTGTTGGTTCCAATCGTTTCAAAAAAAAATGTCCGGCTTTTCGTGGAAATCATGTCATGGTTGTGGTTTGCATTTTGCTGTCTTACTCAAAAACGGGAAAGGTGTTTAAAAGAAATGGAAACTTCCCTAAGAATCATTGGACCCTCCTATAGAGGGTTTTGAATCTGTATAGCAGGGTTCTGGGATCTCCAAACCACCAGTTTTGAGATCCTATGATGCTTAAGGCTAATACGAAATGTATACATCAAAATGTTCGATGTAACTTCACAAATGGGAAAATGACATCTGACAACTTAACCAGAATATGAATATGATTTATTTAAACCATGGTCGTTTATTCTTTGTACATCAACCTTTTGATATTGTTAAGTGACCTTTTTTCAAGGTTAAGTGAGCTCCAACCCGAGGAGAAAAAAGGTCACGAATGGAATCACCTGACAATGTGGATATTTATGTCACTGGTATTTCCATCACTGAGAAAAACTCCAGGCACCACTTGAATCCTGCGGGTGAATTTCGGAACGTTCCTGAAAAACACAACGAGCACAACCAACCAACCACCGAAAAAACCCACCGAAAACGGCACCCAAAATGGCTGGAGGCCGTGGACGACGGAAAATACCGCTCCGACCGAGATTTCCAGGCTGCCTTTGAAGTTTGCTCTGCTTCCAAGAACTCTTTAGCTTTAGATTGCACCTGGCGATTGGCTGTGGTGCGGTGGGGTCTAGTTACTAGTTGGTGGTTGAACCAACAGATTTGAAAAAAGATGCGTAAGTCAAATTGGATCATGAAACCCCAAGCAGTGAAAAGTTTTTAGCATGTTTTGAAACCAACACCTAGGGAGTGGGTGATCAGATGATGAATTTGTTTGAGCATTCGTGTATCTCTGGGAAAATCATGGAAATCTCGGCTCAATGCATCCACCAACAACGCCAAAAAAACAACCAACCATAGGCCTGGCAATTCTGATAACGTGCCCTTTTTGGGATGGTGAGTTCACGTGACCTTTTAAGGGGCTAAAGGGTGACCTCCAAATAGGGGATGAAGTTTGGTCACGAATTGAATCACTCACCCCTATTCCGGGCCAACTTTTTGTTGAACCGAACTTGGAGTTGAAAAGCATGGCTGAAACACAACCAGCCCTGATTTCACGTTTTCAGGAAGTACTCCGATAGGTTTTATAGGAATCCTAAAAGTACCCCCCATAAGTCCATAGTATTCGGGATTCTTAATTTTTTTTGACAATCCCATCTGTCCCTTAAGTTAAAGGCCGGCTTTTTTTAAGGGCCGGCCATTTCCTGGTTCCGTCACAAAGTGGTGGGTGGGACCCTCAGATTTAAAACCTGAGGAGGCCTACCTTGTCCATTCGATCCGCACATTTCTGTTGCTCCAACTTATTCGTGTCACTTGTCTGGCACAGCTTCTCCAACGGCTGAACGGCCTGAGGTTGGCGGTTGAAACAACGTCCGCAATGCCAATTCCTTCTTGCAAATAAGGCCCAAGTAAGGCCTTCTTTGCTGGGGGGGTAGCATAGGGGGTTACCCCTATATTCCCATGAAAATGTGGTGAAGTACTAAGCAAAGACGCGGAACGTATTTCATGATCCTTTGAAAAAATTGGAACCCAACAGGACCCACTGAGGTACGGCAGATTTGATGTTTCCAAGAAATCTCCAATGAACGGACCCACTGAGCAGACCCCGAAAAAAACCTGAGTATCTAATAGCTCTGTCTCGCAACTTACTTATATAGGGTCCTTTAGGATTCGGTCCCATTCAATTTTTGATGGAATGTTATTGATGTTTTTTGAAACAATTTCCTATGTTATCATTTGGAATTGTCGTTCAACGCTTGGCATTCAGTGGTCGTCAGGTGCCATTGAAGAAATAAGTTCTTCGGGGGAAGCCTTCGAAATCAACATTTCGGAGAAGTCGACACACCCAAATACAAAAAGACATACCTCATAGGAAATCCATGTATATTTACCTGAATGGTTGATGTTTATGGTAAATGTATGTAAATATGTATGTATATATAATATATACATACTATACATGGATTCTATGGGTACTATAGTATAAGTGATGATTATTTGTCATCACGAGTGTTACATTGTTACATTATCATTATCAGCATAGTTCTTGCAAATACAAGTTTTCAGCAATATGCTTATTTGTTGAATCTAAACACAATATGTCGGTATTCATGCAGAAGATAAACATTAGAGGTACCAAAACAGTTTCGTAACACAGGTGGCTACAATTTGGATGTCCAAATTGAATGGTCATTTCATCTTAAAACTTCATCCGGGGGGCAAGCCGGGATCCAAAAGAATTGATCATGGACCTGGCAAATCTTTGTGACCTTTTTGGGATGGTGAAAAAGTGACCCTTTCACATGGTTGTTGGTGCTCCAACGATCGGGGATGAAGTTTGGTCACATTGAATGACCTGGGAGGCAAATATTGACATATTGGGATGCGAAACAGCTCCCACCTTTTGTGTTCAACTCAACTCCTTCAAAAAAAAAATGGCAAACAAAAAATGGGTGATTTGAACCAAGTGTCACGCCACCAACGTGCAAAGGCAAAGGCCAAAGGATGGCCTTTCGGTTCAGACCTCCAAAAATGTCGAAGTTGGAAATCAACCAGTTACACCCCCAAAATTTAACATGGAACCTGAGAATACACCCCTGGAAAAGGAAAATCATCTTCCAAACCATCATTTTCAGGTTCTATGTTAATCTTCGGGGGTGTACTAAAAAATACGGTTGATGGAAAAAAAACTGCACCACTTGGGATGCACCAAAAAGGTCTTGATGGTATAAAACCAACATTTGGATCCCCGTTCCAATTCACATGGGCTACAATCTGACCAATCGAACCCTCCCCCTCTACAAAATGAATGGTTCAACCCCAGGGCCAAGACTACAAAATGGTGAAAACCTTAGCAGCTTCAGCACGCAGCACGCGCAACGCTGCGTGCCAGCACGCAGTGTCGTCACACAGTGGGTTTGCTATCCAGAGAATCATGCGAATGCATTTTTCTGAATAAAAGAAACGCATTTGGCGACGTTGAGGCCTACCGGGGGGCCAAAACAGAACCGCAGCGGCGAATGCATATTTTCCGGTTCACAAATCGTCTTCTGCAACTAGTGCTTCTGAACAGCTGCTTGAACT
Source organism: Breviolum minutum Mf 1.05b.01 (assembly GCA_000507305.1). NCBI lineage: Eukaryota > Dinophyceae > Suessiales > Symbiodiniaceae > Breviolum > Breviolum minutum. Next base: position 57,611 of record DF241346.1, on the reverse strand, counting down.
ACTGCTGCTTAAGGAACTGTCTGAGGCCG
>DF241346.1:18370-54045 GCA_000507305.1 Breviolum minutum Mf 1.05b.01 | reverse complement strand
GGGGGCCATATCGTTTTACAGCGTTTCGTGCATGTCCGATGTCATTTTCAACCCCTCCCTACTAAATTGGTCTTCGCTTATTTTGACCGTGGCTCATATATTCATTTCTATGGAAAAGAGATGTTCACTCATGTTATATGTTGAAATTTCAGGGATGTGACTCGTCACAACGCTCCTTTCCGGATACGCTTTTTTCAAAATCCTGGCTATCCTGCAGGATTCGTAGCTGGAATCGCATGGGATTTCGTACCATTCTTTTTAGGCAATTGGATTGCTGGTTTTAGGGGCTTCAAGTTGATGGGTTTTCCAGGTACAACTACTAGGATGTCCCAGGAAGTTAGTAAATGGTTAGTTAGTGGTTCATAACCCACTTATAAATGGAGTATATTGGGGGGTATAACCCACTTACTAACCATTTATACTAACTTCCTGGGACATCCAAGTAAACACATCGTATGGTGTATTTACCTAGATTTTATGATATATTCTTTCTTCTGGTCCAAGTTCGGCGATCACCGCCGTAATGATGTAGAATTTCATCCCAAACACTCAACATGGCTGGTGGGTTTACCCACATTTACCCTCTAAACTACCCAAATGTACGTAAATCACCATACATTGAGTGTCTATGTTCTGATATGTAACATAGTGAGGCATGTGTTTCAAATCTTCGTTTTCGGAATCTTGTTTCAAAAACAAAAAATTGAGCGGATTAAATTTCAAAGTCCGGCTCACCACGACCTCCTTTGCTCATGGTTTGCTATGTCTTGCTGAAACATCACGAAAGCAGATAGTTCTTAGTGTTTTTTGTTCTCCATGATAAATAAAACTGGTTGGTGGTTTCAACCCGTCTCAAAAATAGTAGTCAAATTGGATCATTTCCCCAGGTAAGGGTGAAAATAAAACATCTTTGAAACCACCAACCAGATAAAATATATGATATATTTAAGCACCTTAAGAAGGTGATGTTTAAAACTAAAACCAAAACAAAACGGACATGACTCGCCTTCCGCCACCCCCTTTCTAACAGCGCCTGGCCGACATGACTCGCCTTGGCCCGAGGATTTTGTTCGTCCAACCCTTCCAACCCAACAAGATGCCATCGAAACTTCTATCCTACAAATCATGGGACGTGCGAAAAATATACCCTTATGACATTCCATGAAATAACTGGTTGTTTCATAGGGATCCTTAAGTCATGGTTTATGAAACACTCCCGACATAATCGGGTAGTCATCATACCCTTTTTACCCTAAACAACCAGGATGTTTTTTCTTGCTCATGGGAATTTAAGGGGACCTCAACCACCCCCTACAAGCTGGGGTGATCCTCCACCTACACCCCACCCTTCATGTTTGGCTTTCTTAAGGGAGAATTGCTTGGACACAAAAATCTGAAAGGAAAAATCAGGCTGGCAAAGGGGGTTTGGGGTACTTTGCATCCATGGTGATCGTAAGTCCCCTAAGTAGGGGTTGTGGGACCCCTTCCATTCATGGCCTAAATGGCTTATAAATGGGGATGATCCTTTCCACTTACCAAGTGGGATGATCCTCCAAGTACCCTTAAATTCCCAGAACTGTAGATTTGTACTTTCCAAGCGGAAGGACATCGAACATTTTTCCAAACCTTCACTCTCACGCATACTACTTGACCACCGACACACAAAAAAATACGGGTATAACTCGGTAGACCTGGTAAAGATGATAAGCATCATCATCATCATCATCATCATCATCATCATCATCCTCATCCTCATCCTCATCCTCATCATCATCATCATCATTCCTTTTCTCAAAGCTTGACTTCGCACAGCGTTTTTGTTTACCTCCGTTTTGTCGAAGGTACTCGAATTACGTGGCTCACTCAGATTTGATGAACCCCCGAAATTTAACATAGCCCCTGAAAAATGATGGTTGGAAGATGAGTTTCCTTTTGGGAATGCCTATTTTAGGGGCTATGTTAAATTTCTGGGGTGTATCCGATGTGGGAATCTCAGGCGTTTAGCATTCGAGCTTGTCACCTTTCTTCTCGACCAACAGCTTCTTGCCTTCGAACGCCTTCACAGCTGCCTTGAAATTCGTTGCTGCACTGAGGAAATGAATGGAAATGATACCCTCCCTATAAACCTAACATAGCCCCTAATGCATGGTTGGAAGATGAAAGTTTCCTATTGGTAAGGCATATTTTCAGGGGATATGTTAGTTACAAATCTAACCTTAAAAAAAAACAGCAAACCAAAATGACCTCTATTTTTGAAGGTCAACACCCCCCAAAACCTTCATTCAAAACAAGGGTCATGGCTGGGTTCCAGGTATAAATTACAAATGGTATCCAATGCTCCTGGCTACCTGCCCCTTCCAACAGCCGGCGTACTTACAAGTAACATTTGTTCCGACCATAACTTGGGCATTGTTGTAAAACAATATTACCCTCCAGGGAACTGACATATCCCACCTTTGGAAAAAGGAACAATCCTCTTCAAACATACCACTCGTTGGCTTACTCAGCCATTGCGGACCATGAAATAAGAGTTTAAAACTTAATTTTTTCCTATTAAATATGGAATCCCCAAAAGTTTAAGCCGGTTACCCATTGGCTGAGTCGTCCGTTGGGAAAAATAGTAAATCCTAGGTGCATTGCCCTCAGCCAGCTTGTTATTCAGCTTGCCCTCCTCAAAGCCTTGTGGAGGTGTCTGAGAAGCAGGTGAAACACAAGAATCGGGAAGCCACACCTGATTCGTTGCTGGTTTCAACCAACCCCCTTTGAAAAAAAGGCTCGTCAAATTGGAAATCTTTCCCAAATTAGGGGGTGATTTTTTAAAAAATATCTGAAACCACCCAAGCCCCCCCCCCAAAAAAAACAGTCAAATTGGAAATCTTCCCCAATTTTAGGGGTAAATGGTAAAATTAAAAAATATGTCCCCCAGACCACCATCTAGACACCTTGTTGTCCAGGATTCCTGCAACCTTCAAGTTGCACTCCGTGGGGCATGCCGCATTCGCCTCGCGCTCCACGCATTTTTTGGCTTCTTCACAGCAGGGATGTTCCTTCTCTCCGAGCTGAGGATAAGCCGGCCACACCCACTTGAAGCCCAATTCACACACCATCTTTGCCACGTCCTTTTCAATGCCACTTGACTGCAATTTGCCGCTTTCATGAAGATCATCTTCCGAGCGAATGGCCTGGACGCCAGTGAAGAAGACAGCGACAACAAGAGCCAAGATGCGAGTCATGCTTATGATGAAGGTGCACGAGGTTTGGCAAATGGTCAAGTCTGGAAGCAATGTCCTTGAACCGATACAAGCTGTCAGAAGCATCCAAGCATGCCAGCCGCTACAAGTTACAAAAGGGTGACGTTCCTAAGATCGCTACGGGTGTAGCTACCATGTGTGTTTCTCCAAGAGAAAAACCTCAACGATTCAAATTCGCCAAATTGGAGTGAACAGTCGAAGCTCCAACGACATGGCCATCCAAAAGGGGGACATTTTTCAGCATAGCTAAAATCCAACTGCCTGGCAATTCTGCGATCGTGACCTTTTTGGGATGGTGAGTTCACGTGACCCGAACTCAAAGGCCTCAAAGGCTAATCGTGCCCTTCAACTAGTAACTAGGGAATGAAGTTTGGTCACGGCTTGAATCACCGGGTGGCAGAGCATTTCAGCCCTTCTTGCGGCGAAAGGTTTCCAGTCCCCCCCAAGTTCTTCTGACCATTTCCCCATCCCTGGCCTCCGGCGGTAGGTTCCGCAATGATTTTCGGACGCTAACTAGGCTGTTTTTTGGGGTTGGCAGCTGTGAGAGATTCGTGCTTCTGACTGTATCCGTGTCTGATGTTAACCATATTTTTTTGGATGAGACACTGCAATGTTACTTCATTGAAGTCCATAATGATTTATATATTTGGAAGCGTTACACTCAGGTAGTCTGAGATATCTTCAACCCACATCTGTATTGAATTTTCAAATCATTTCAATTGTTCAAGGTGTAAAGTTCCAAATCCCTCACAGCCGCAAATGCTAAGAAATTATCCAATTATCCAACAGCTCGCGGAGAGAATCCTCAGGATTCTTTCTGAGCCAAAGGCTTTTGTGGACGCAAAAAAAACTTTCCAAAGTCATATGAGCCACGGAAAAAACTCTTATGACATGTCAAATGGTTAAGGTCGCAGGGTGTCAGTTCACCATCCCTGAAAGGTGTTGGTACTTTCCACGAGTCATCCTGGTTGTTTAATAGGGATCCTTATCATGGTTTATCATAATCCCCACAGAACTGGGTAGTTGTTCATCCCCGACATATGCCCTAAACATACAAAGTTTTGTTTCATTGCTCATATTATGAAGTGTTCCGTGAACGTGTTGGGACATGAAAGTTCCAAACACAAAACACAAAACACTTATCCCCTGAGACATAGAGATATCTCGTGAAAAAAAAAGATGCCATCCTAAAAAAAGCCAGGATAGCTCATATGGGTGTTTCCAAAAATAGGGGTACCCCAAAATGGATGGTGAAAATAATGGAAAACCTTATTAAAATGGATGATTTGGGGGGAGTTTTCCCACTATTTTCGGAAAACATCCATATATTTCATCATTTCATTATATTTCCATATAAACTAACTTTTCATACAAGGATCCCTATAAACCAACCAGTGTAATGGAAAGTAGAAGGGTTTTTTCGTAGCTCATATAATCTTCCAACTATCAACGTTCTGAACTGCGAGCTGTTATATGTTTTATAGGTGCCAGGGTCCAAAGCCGCTGATTTGTCAGTAGAATGGTCATCCCACATTTCTATAGGAAACCCTTATATTTGGTATTTAAAAAAACTACGATTGGGGTATAAAACCCCAATATATATATTGGGTATGTAAACCCTACTATTGGGTTGATGACCATCCCCTATTATGAAGCCAAATTCGGACAGTCAATGCACTCCGATTTGAATCACTCCTCTTGGAATTGTACCGGGAATGATCACTTAACAAGCCACCCATCTTGTCTGGGGGCAAAATAAAAATGAAGATGTGAAAACAACATGAAAAGTGTTGCATTGGGTATCTAAACCCTTTCTATCGGGTTGAGTATGACATCCCCTATTGTCTGGAAACAATGGGAGTTTAGAGTTTCAGAGAGTGTACATCACCCCAAGATGTACATGTGATGTAAGTGCCACACTTCCCTGCCTTAAAGTAGGCCACCAAAGGTACTGCTAACAACATGCCTGTAGGACCCCAAATCAACCTAGGCTCGCAATTTCAACAGTCAAACTGGATGCAAAGGACTAACTAATTGGTGGTTGAACCAGCCCATTTGAAAAATATGCTCGTCAAAATGGGTTCATCTTACCCAAGTAGGGGTGACAATTTAAAAAAATGTTGAAACCACCACCTACCTAACAGGATGGGGAATATTGCAGGGGCAATAGGAAAAAACTGAAATATGGTCTGTTCTTTTCTGGACAAGTTTTGGTAGATTGGCCTTGCACCTTACTACTCTTCTGCATATTTCCGATCGAGTTTCACTATGCATATTCTATGTCAACATGCCGATATATAAACTGCCGTGTTCTTTGTTTCTGTTTCTACCGAGTTGAACCAACACCAAACCTCCATCAAGTGTTCATGTTTGTTTCTTTCAATCTCTGCCATTCTGTGCAAAATTCACCTAAGCCACGAACCTTCTTACTTTCCATGAAATACTGGTGGTTTACTGGGGATCCAGTTTATTATAATCCCCTCATAACTGGGTAGTATTCCATCCCCTCTGGCCAAATGATAATATTTCACCAACCTATATTCTCCTGAAATAGCCGGGGTCCCATTTCCCGAACCCCAAACAGCTACATTTTGAAAACCCCCAAAAACTCGTGGGAAATCGGTTCGCGAGATAATTTGACCAGATCCCCTGAAAGACATCTGAAAGACCCCAATGACCCAGGAGCCTTCTTGGATGTCCCAGGAAGTTAGTAAATGGTTAGTAAATGGGTTATAACCTACCTATAAATGGGATATATTGGGGTTATAACCCACTTACTAACCATTTACTAACTTCCTGGGACATCCAAGTTCTTTTCATTGCTCACCGTTTTTTTTTACCCAACTGAGACATTGACCCAAAAAAGGTCACCGCCATGAGAATGATCACCGGGTGCCTTGGGGGACAAGAATTGTCCACACGTTAAAACCCCCCAAGAAAACCCACCCCAAAATGCTCCGAATGGGATGAGAACAATTGTAACTTACACATTTTACCTGAAATTCAAGTGGCCATGTTTTCTGCAAAATTCATGTACCTGGAAAACAAGTTGCTGTTGATTTCTATCAACTTTACCCCTAACAGCCGCCCTTGCCTAAAAAAATGGTACTTTCATATGTTTTCCAGGTTTCATGTCGTTTCTCCAACAGGACCCACTGAACGGACCCCTAAACCTGAGTATCTACTAGCTCGATTGCAACTTACCTAGGGGTCCGTTGGGATTCGGTACCCTTCAATTTGTTCATGAATATCAACTAAAAACCCCCAACAGAGACAGTTGCCCTAAAAAATGGTACGAATTCCTATGTTTTCCAGGTATATATACATACCTGGAACCCAAATGACCTTTGTTTTGATTGGAATTTCGGCCTTGTTTTGAGGGGTTGACCTTCAAAAATAGTCATTTGAGGTTCCAGGTATATATCAATAACCCCAGACATTCGGTAGGAGCGCGTTTCCCCGGGTTTCCGAAACCCCGAGGCCGAGGATTCCCCACATCTTCATGAGTTGATCGGCCTCAACCAGTTTCACCTGGCAAGTTGATCTGTTGAGTTTTGGGACAGTCGCATGGATTTTTTGGGTGGGTTCCCATAGGATCCATGTATGGTATATTTAGCTACATATGGGGTGAAAGAAGCCTTGTAACTGGCCTTATAAATGGGTAACTGGGGTTGAAAATGGGACTGGACTATATACCAACTAATTTACCGTGATGTATATCATCTAAATTTTGAATCTAGGTAAATAGTCCATTCCCATTCCCATGGAGCATACCCATTGTACTATACACTCTGGAAAACTCACATGACAATATGGAAAACCAACCATGAATCAAGATGTAGTATCTCTTATTGAAAAAATGTGATGTTCCGTTGAACATGTTCGTTTTCCGCGGGGGTTCATGTCATCTTCAGGTCTGCGTTAACGCGGGTATGTAGTTCTGTTATCAAACTCAACTCATTGGCACCATGTCCAGGTCTGCCTCCACCACATTCGCAAAGACAAATTTCAGTCCAAGCTGCGCCAAAGTTGCAACCTGTTTGACGTTTCCATTGAAAACCGGGCCGCTCAAAAGGGATTCCTATAATGGGATATGCTTCAATATAACAAACCCTATAACAATTTGGTAGTATTTCACCCCCAAAACCAAGCTAAACAACCAGGGTTTTTCTTCATTGCTCAGTTTGGGTCCCAAAGATCATGCAAATTTGAGGGTTTTGTACCACACACACCCCAATGCCAGCCCCTCCCGCCAAGAAAGAAAACTTTATTAAGGAATAACTAACCATCATTGTCCCTGAATCCCCTCGTAAGGCCTTTTTTCTTGGGGGGTTGTCATTGGGGGGGGGTGGACTCAGTGGACTCCTTAAATTTTCATGCAAACATGACCTGTCTGGACAAACTTTCTCAGGTCCGAGGTTTTTGGTTTGAAACTAGGAGACCCACGGAGACTTGCCAATTTGTTGGCCAGTTTAAAGGCCCAGTCGGGAAAGACATGCAGTACCCTCCCTGAATCTAACAGCAATAGCACCTGCTTCCAACCGTCCATTTTCAGGTGCTATGTTAGTTTCAGGGAGGTTATCTCATCAGAAATGAAGTGTTTCTTGCGTTCCACTGGTGTATTCTCAGTAAAAGTCACGGTCAAAAAGTTGTAACTTCTCCAAATAATGAAATCTTTGATATCAATGCGGCTAAAACACAGGTGGTTTGAATTGACTTCTCGGCCGTTGAAACGGTTGTCACGTCCAGACATCTCTAACTCACTCGGCCGGTTCAAGACCATCGACCACAAGTTTATATATCTTTCATTTTTCCTACAAAAACAAATATGTATACCAGCACCTTCCAGTCGGGGTGCCAATTAAACCCTAAGGGATGGTGAAGTGACACCCTGAAACGTTGGAGCATGGGCTTTTCTGTGGATGGTTCAGTGGTTTATAACCAGGGTGAGTTGGTAATCAGTAATCCCCTAAAGTTGGGTTGGTCTAGTTATAAATGGCCGAAATTTATGGCTTATAAAAAGGGGGGTGATCCTAACCACTAACATCCACTGGGATGATCCTCCAATACCACCCATCTCTCCACCGCTGTGCCGCCAAACAAAGAGGGTCATTGCAGGAGATTCCAATCGACTTGGCAAGGTCAGTGCGATGTCATCGTGGCAGTGTGGGCTACAGGTGGGCCCAAAAACCCCACAGTTATGCCATGGGGTGACATAGGGACCTCTATAAATGGCCGAAAATCAATGGGTGACTGAGGTGATTTCACCCTGCTTACAGTCCAACTCCAACAGGACCCATTGAACAGACCCCGCAAACCTGAGTATCTAATAGCTCGATTGCAACTTACTTAGGGGTCCGTTGGGATTCGGTCCCATTCAATTTTTGATGGATACAGGGGCCCCATAACTCCACTTACAACAGGTTTTTGGGCCCAGTTTGTCAGAATCTTTGGGATGGTTCCATCTGTTTTGAGGCCCCAGCATGGGGGTGTCATGACAGCAGGGTCTGGTGTTTCAGTAGGAGGTGTTAAGATTGTTTAGGCAGAATGCTTATCATTTTTTCTTGTAGAATTTGTTCGTGATTTGTCCTCCAAACCATTGCTGCCCTTACCTTTTTTCAAAAATCAATTTCCATGCAGGTTGCAAACACAACCAGTTGGTGGTTTCCACCCATTTGAAAAATCTGCTCCTCAAATTGGATCATTTCCCCGGATATTTGATTTCAAAAAAATAAAAGATACTTGGAAAAAAACACCCACTTAAGATATGACTGATCTACTCCCCACTTATCAAGGGTGATTTCAGGGACCCCAAATAGTGGGACCCCCTTATGGTAAGATTCCCATACCATTCCCATATCTTTAGGGATTCTGATGGGAGTGGTATGGGAATAGTATGGGAAGCTTACCATAAGGGGTTCCCATTATTGGTGGCCCTGAAAATCCCACTGAACTTAAAACAAGAACCAGTTGGAACCCGAGATCTTCACCCCCAATTAGAAAAAGAAAACATCTTCCAAACCTTCTACACCCCCGTAGTTAACATGTTAGCCCCTGAAAAATGCTGGGAAAGGAAGCCGATCCGGCTTTCCTATTGGGTGTTAAAAGTAACTTTTCAGAGGGCTTTTGCTGTTAAACTTCCGGGTCCGGTAATTTCCCATTTGTTTTTCATGTTGGTTTTGGACATTACCAAAAGGATGTTCCCCCGGACCTCCCAGGATTCCAGTGGCAAATTGCTGGTGGGTTTCACGAGCTGTCAGGAGCGGTGACTCACATCACAACATATACACTCCCCTGAAAACGTAACATGGCGATTGCTGGAAAATCACCCTCTTTTAATAGGAGATACATCGACTCATTCATGGTTGGTTTCTTTTTCCATTGCCATGTTAGTTTTTAGGGAGTGAAAGCTCCCTGGAAGATTAACAATCAACCTACAAATCACCCATTTAGAAAGGAAAATTATCTTCCAAACCTCCATGATTATGTTCCATGTTAATCTTCAGGGGTTTGATCATTTTTGCCGTCAAAAACCGGCTTGCCTGTCAAAGAGAATCACTGGCGCCGGCAAGATAAGAGCAACAATTGCTCCAACCTGCATGGCAGAAATGAATTTGTGGTCTTGCCCTAGGCTTCCAAACACCTTCCACGTGAGGAGGTGTCATTTGGACCCCAAAAACATACCATCCAAACACCGTTCACCTCAGGAGATATGACTGGAAGACTAGGATTGGCTTCGAAAAATCTTTGGTTTCCAATACTCTTTGGGTATTCACAGCCGAATCTTTGAAGTTACCCCTCCCTGAAGTTAAAAAACATTGCTACTTTGAAAAATGGATGGTTGGAAGATTTTCATGATTTTTCAGTCCATTTGAAAAAAGATGGGTACCTTTTGAAGGATCCATGTTAAACTTCGGGAATCCGTCGTGCTTTTTCTTGGATTCAACAACCTCAATCGCCTGCTGGAACTTGGGGTTTGCGTCGATAAAAACCTGTCCTGGAGTTTCACCCCTGAAAATGACGAACGGCCTGGCATTTTCCTGCGAGAAACCGTGACCCTTTTTGGGGGCCCGGGTGAATGTCCGGAACGACCCGAACTTTTTTCATGGTTGGTGAAATACCGTGACCTGACGTTTGGTCACTCACAAAGTGAGTTTCACCGGTTGCAATGTTCAGAAAACCCAAGTTGCGCCTATTGGTTGTATAGGGGGGGTAAGTTGTACTACTTTAATATACTATCCCACCCTAAGAATCCGAAAACCCCCCTCAAAGGCCTGGCGTCATTTTGAGGACCCCCAAACACACCCCTGCGTCCCCAAACAGGATTCTTAGGGCCATCGTAACCTCCATGACTTTGGGTTTCGGTGGTGCTGCAACACCGAGATGTAGGGAAGCTCCTCCCTTTTTTTTAAGCGCGGCCATGTTTTTTAGGGCCCTTTTTTAAAAGACTAAATTAAAAACCTTCAGTTTGGACTACAGAATCCTATGGCTCAAAGAAAAATATCACACGAAAAAAATAGGGTGATGATTGATGATGATGTGTGTCGCGGATTAAAAAAAACATGTCAGAAATAAAATGGTTCCTATCATATGCGATGTGGACCCATTTTGAATCCATCATCCATCATCATCCATCATTAGTTCATCATCATCCCTCATCATCCCTCATCATCCATCATAGTGTTTCATCCTCTGCCTCTTCATCCTCTCTTTTTTCATCCTGTTTTTCTATTTGGGTGTTTCCAAAAATAGGGATACCCCAAAATGGATGGTCTATAATGGAAAACCCTATTAAAATGGATGATTTGGGGGTACCACTATTTTCGGAAACATCCATTTGCTGGTGTTCTATTTCATCCTTCTCTTTCTCTCATCCTTCCCAAAAAAATACGGACCTCCGGAACGAAGCTCAATAGAAAAGCAAAGAGTCCAAAGGCAGGTGCCAAGTCGACACCTCTCGGCGATCGGACGACGCGTCTTCGAGGCGGATGATTCCCACCGTAGCTGTGAAGTTCGTGGAAAACAACGAAATCATGGATAGAACCAAGGTGAAAATTTGGAGAAAAAAATAACAAAAGTGCAATATTTTGAAGGTTAGGTGGGTGAAAGGGGTAAAGTTACAAGATCAAAGTGTTTTTTTTATGTTGATGTTATAATCACTCTTTGTTTTTTTCTGGATTTCCAAGAAATGAGGAGTCCGTGCTTCAATTACCGGTCAAACAGTTGACATCTCGACGCCTAAGCTGCCAAGTAAGACTCCCACACAAAGACCTCAGGGTTCTCAAGCCACCCAACCCCCAACATGAGGTGTTGAAAATAAACATCTGTAAAACTACCCTGTGATTTTGAGGATTCTGGGTTCTTTAGCTCCTCATTTAGTTGGAAAATACATCATCATACATCATCCCTGGCTTCTTAGCGCCCCGCACATCACAGGGTAGAAAAAGGTGTTGACATTAAGGGGCCGAGAGAAAAAAACAATGCAAATCTCCACGTTACGTCTTTTAAGAATCTATATAGTTTTGTGGTTTTTGGACTTGTTTCAGGACAGGTGTATTAAAAAAAAACAGCATTCAGGCTTTAAACACCAACGGAAGAGGTTGAGAAAAATAATGACAAACTGGTTGGTGCTAACCACCATAGCTCATTTGCTCGTCATTTAGCAAGGAAAATGGTCATCCAGAACCTTCTCATTTGCTCATGACGATCAGCAGCAGCCCAGCAAAAGACTGGGAACCACCAAAAAACTTGATTATTTCGATGTACTGCCCACCCAATACGGGATTCCCTACCCAAATTGAGGCACAAACAAAAACCTCTTACAATCCATTTATACTGGTTGTTTTTCATAGGGATCCTTGTTTGATGGTCTTATTGTATTCCCCACATGACTGGATAGTAACACTTCATCCCCGACATATACCCTAAACAACCAGTTTTTTTGTTGATCTTTTGGGATGTCCATATGTAATCATGTATAATCCCCTTTATGCCGTATATACCCTAAGCAACCAGTTTTTTTCATTGTTCAATTGATTCTGTTGATTCAAAAAAACTGGAAGGCAAACGGTTTGATCGCATGTGAGAGAGAGCGCGAAGATGTATCTTAGTCACCACCTAGGTACAGAACCGGGTATCATTTTTGACGATCCTGCAAAAAAACTAAGGTTTAATTTAGGGCGTCTGCGAAAAATGGTGGTTCCCTGTTTCTCAAATTGGGAGGATATATTCTTATGCTCTACAAAAAGCACCTTTTGAAGGTTTCCAACGAAAGAGTACGCCATCAATAAGAAAAGAATTTCCATGACCTCGATCTCTTAGATTTGCTGATATGGTGGTTGGAAAAAACTGATATAAAATATTGCCCAAATGGTGGTTTGATGGTGATTTACTATGGTACAAAATAAAGATTCACTACAAATCCAAGATCAAAATGTCCAAACGCATCTTCATCGTGGATTTTTCGTCAAAGGATCACCGGGTGCCCCTGGCCGTAACCACAACATGCTAGGCCTTTCAGAAGGATGTAGCGCCGGAAAAGTTCCTGAAACAGAGAAACTACACGTGATATTTTACGACATGAGCAATGACAAAAAAAACAACGGTTGTTTAGGGTATAATGCCGGGGATGAAATACTACACAGTGACACGGGGATTATTATAAACCATCAAAGAAGGATCCTTAGTAAACAACCAGAATTTCATGGAAAGTAAGAGGGTTTTCTTTTCATGCCTCCAAAGCGCAGTGATCAAAACCCACCAGTGACATTCCATTGAATGCTGGTTGGATTTTTTGAGAAAGATCCTCCTGAAATTCCAAACAACCATATGTTAATGGATGGAAATGCTGAAACATCCATGTTTTTACGTAAAGATTTGGTTCATCATCCAACTGAATCGACCAATAAACAATGGTTGTTCAAAGTACCAGGCTTATAATTTATAATGGCTTATTCTAATCCCAATATGTCAAAATAGATGGCTTGCCGATACCAAAATGTAGGTTAGTATAGAGGGTCCTAAATTCAACCAATATGTAAGGACGGGTGTGCCATCTACTTTTCAACTACTGTAATGGAATTTTGGGTACCTCCATAATAATCCCCACATAACTGGGTAATCCCCACATAACTGGGTAGTATAATCCCCTATCCCTATATATCCTAAACAACCAGGTAACCAGGGGCCCTTTTTTTGAGGTGATTCAAGTGATTCATCCATTGTTCAGCTCCTCCATCTTCGTGCCCAAAGGCCTTGGAGTTCTTTTTTACGACATCCGAATCGGACCGATGTGTTGAAAGGAAGATTCAAGATTTTGAAGGTCTCAAAAACATGAATGAGGAGATGGAAAACAGAAGAACAACTATCTAAGTTTATTCAAACCAAGGATTTGAGAAAGTTGTTCTATTGAACATGGAATATGTTTTTTTGAATGGAGATTGGTATATATTCTTATCGCAACACAACTTTTTATTGACTGGTCAACCTTCTGAGAAGGGGTTACGTTAGGCGGGGGTTGGTTGACCAGTCATTAACTTTGAACAGATGCAAAAACATGATTTCTTTAACCCCAAGTCTTCCAGTCATACCTCCTGAGGTTTTCACGGTGTTTGGATGGTATGTTTTTGGGGGTCCGGTCATACCACCGAACCTCACGTGGTGGAAGGTGGTTGGAAGCCTCGAGTTCTTTTAAAGCTGCAAAAAAAATCCAAATCCTGAGGCACCCATCATTGGGGCAGCAAGCCAGAAAGCTATGTACAAGGCCTCGGTTTGCTGAACAAAATCATGTGCCGGCGGCCGGCTGGAAAAAAAAAGGATCGAAAAAAGGCTTCAATGTTTTTTTGTGGCGCCATACTTTTGGGGTTATCTTTTGGTTTGAAGTCCACGATGGGCAGTTGATTTTTGTGTAAAGGTCTCAAACATGTGAAAAAATCACAGCCACCTCACAGTTGTTTGTATGCAGCTGTCCCTGGGGCTGGCTGGCCATCATCAGGAACTCTAAAAGCAATCGCCAGGCATTTCCAAGTATCTGAGTCACAAGGGAAAAAAAAACACAAATTGCACCATGGGGGTGTTTCCAAAAATAGTGGTACCCCAAAATGGATGGTTTATAATGGAAACCCCTATTAAAATGGATGATTTGGGGGTAGAAACATCCAAAAAGAGTCATCTTCCAAAAAAATGTGAAACAAATCTTGACATTTCTACTTGCCAGAAATAAAATGTTTGCCATGTCTGTTGTAAAAATGTTTAAAGTTCTGCAGACTCACATTCCCAAAAAATTAGGGAAGCTCTGCATGGTTTTATTCATTTCATTTCATGCCTTTTTGTTGGCTCACTTTTTGGTGTGGAAGTGGCATTATAGAAATTTATATAATACCATGCCAAAAGCGGCGGCCTGTGGCCTCAATCTGAATGGCAATCTTGCCATGGAATCAGTTTCAAATGTTGGTGTACCCTCCCTAAAACTAACGTAGCACCTAAAAATGGTGGTTTCCAATAGGAATCTCCTTTTCCAGTGGTCTATTTTCAGGTGCTATATTAGTTTCAGAGAGGGTATATTCCCTAGTCTTCCAAAATCCCCACCATACCTTGGGAAACTTGGAGATGTTTTTTTTTTGGAACCTCAAAAAAGGCCGAACCTTCGGCCTTCAGGAGGTCTTTGGAATTTGGGGGTAGCAAAAAAACCCACGGGAATCCAAAAAACCAGGGTATTTGGAAGACCCCCGGGATTTTACGAAAGGGATATTCCTAAGGATCCAGAATCTGTCGTTAAGAATCCGGGATTTTTTCTCTGTAATCATTATGTAATGGTTTACACCATCAATCCTATTCGATCCGCGAAGGGTCTGGATTCGCAAAAGGGACTCGTCTCCCATCAACTTGCACGCCTCTCCAACCACTGCAGAGAGAACCTCCTGCAGGCAAAAGCCGTTTTTGACTTTTGGTTGGGGGGGGATTCCACCTTTGTCTGCTTGGTGGTTGAACCAACCCAGTTAAAAAATATGCGCAAAGTCAAATTATGTCAAATTGGATCATTTCCCCAAGGTCCGGAGTGAAAAAAAAATGTTTGAAGCCACCGCCTATACCTAGGACTTCAAAGGCCTCCTTTTTTTAGTTGTTTCAGGAAAAACTGCTTTTCTGTCCAAACGGCGTTTTTTTTTTGAAACGGCGTTTCTCTCAAATTGTGATTTTCTCAAGGTTTCAGAAGATGGTGTTTTCCTCGTGTCACATCATACCAAATCATTGTTCACCAAAGATACCATAGCAGCTCTTTTCTTCCTCGCATTCGCGGTTAAGCAATGAGAACTTTGGCCCATACTAGAGCTTTGCTAAAATACTAGAACCTTCAAGTATACTCTGGGTGTCTTTTTCACCTCTCCCGCTCATGGCTGTGAACATCGAGCTCAATGCCTGTTCGGGATTCAAGAGCCAGTGCGCCATTGGTTGGCGGGGAGGAAGAGCAGGTGCTGTTGAACCGTAGTTTTTCAAAAATACATAAATGTAAAATTCACTCTTAATAGCACATTTTGGCTCAGGTTCGATTAGCTTGGATATTAGCTTGGAGGGCAGTATGGTTGAACCCCAAGCCGAACCCCCCTTAGAAGGTGGTGAATGTGGTGATGTTTGGGATGACCCCAAGCTTGCTAGAGGAACACTTGCAAAAGAATGGGAAAAGGTCTCAGCCCTGAGGCAAAGGATGCACGATCCTGATTTTCCCTACTTAACAAGGTGGCTGGCAAACAAGGAGGGTGTCAAAGCCATCGGGGTGCCCAGTGTGAAGTCCATGGCCTTGAACTCTACAGTATTGGAGACAATTGCTAAATGGTACTGTCCAGTTCAAACTTGCCCCAAAGCTTTGCCCATTGATATCTTGAGACGCGAGGTGGTTTTTTTTTGCAAAAGATTCCACAAGTGTATTGCCTGGATCCCTTTGTACATTTGTTCAAACAATTCTTACAAAACACAATGGGAAGCTAGCATGTCTTAATCAAGGAACCACACAAAATCTTTCAATGATGATTTTCTGGGTTTACCCCCCTGAAGGTGTCAATTTTTCGGGAGTTGACCGGCAAATCCAATGACCAAGTGAAGTGCCACATGGATGCGGCGGGTCTTAAGAAGTTGTTCAGCCATGCCATCCGGAGATTTACGGCTACAAACCAGACCCGAGAAACTTGCACTTTACTTTGCAAATATTTTTTTTGATGGAAAAACTGGGATGTTTCTAGGCGTCTTTACAGTGTATACGTCTGTCCTCTTTTGAAATCAACCATGGTAAAGTAATGCTTAGTCCCATCTATTCCGACTTCCTGTTGAGGTGCCGGCCTTGGAGCCTCTTATGGAGGTCCTGGAGCAGCATTGGGGGCATTTGTTGGCTGATGGATATGGGGATGCGGGAAACTTCGAGGCTTCTGACTCCCAAGCTAGCACCACACCAGGGGAGGAAAACAACGATGATGTGAACTCTATGCCCCCAGCACCTGTTCCACCTAAAATGGATACATTACCAATCGGGCACCTTTGGCCAAGTGACCCAGCTGATCGGGCAGCTGCAATCAAAGCCCGAATGGAAGCTTTGAGGATCCTAGAATACAACACCTGATGGTACGTTTTTTTTTGACCAATTAAGGTTTCAGTATGATAGCTATTTTTTGTTCTGTTTGGGTAAGAAACCTTTTACAATGTAGCCCGTTTGTCCCTAAGGATGCGCCTGTCTGAATCGGAAACGGTGGCTGAAAGTCCCACTCCACCTCAGCCAGAGGGACACCAAAGCAGCGGGATCGCATTCAGTAGTTATACCTTTTATCTTTGGGAAGGGGCCCTTGTTTAAATTCAATCTAAGGGTGTTGGTTTTGGTGACCCATACTTAAAATTTCTGAGTTTATAAGATTTATAAAATTTATGTATGGATTACCCAAACCAGCACCCTATAGTCCATCAAGCTTCTTTTTTGTTTGTTTATTGACCATTTCATCTAGGTATTCACATGGACACTATGGAGACCTTACCTATGGAGATTCCTATGGAGCCTGTCGAAACGGAAGAATGGATTCTTCGGGCCCCCACTCTCACGCTTGGGGAATCAGATGAACCCCCCAAAGTGGATGAACCAGTCAGCAAGGTAGAGATTCCAGACCCCCAACAGAAAGAAAAACCAGAGAATGTAGAGGTTCCAGAGCCAACCCCGCCAGTGGAGGTTCCAGCAACCCAGCCACGGAAAGAGGATAAGGAAGAGGTTCCCGAACCAACCCAGCCAGCTGCTCAAAAGGTTCAGAAAGAGATGGAGGAGAAGGTAGAGGTTCCAGAGCCAACCCAACCACCTGAGGAGAAGGTAGAGGTTCCAGAGCCAACCCAGGCTGAGGAGAAGGTAGAGGTTCCAGAGCCAACCCAACCACCTGAGGAGAAGGTAGAGGTTCCAGCGCCAACCCAGGCTGAGGAGAAGGTAGAGGTTCCAGAGCCAACCCAACCAAGTGAGGAGAAGGTAGAGGTGGTAGAGGTTCTAGAGCCAACCCAACCACCTGAGAAGAAGGTAGAGGTTCCAGCGCCAACCCAGTCTGAGGAGAAGGTAGAGGTTCCAGAGCCAGAAGAGGTTCCACCAACCCAGCCAAGGAAAGAGGATCAGGAAGAGGTTCCAGAGCCACCCCAGCCATCGAAGGCAGAGGTTCCAAAGCGAACCAAGCCAGCTCCCAAAGAGAAACCAGAGAAGCCAGAAGCCAAGAAATCCAGGAGACCAAAGAGTTCAAAGGAGGAAGCCGAGAGCAAGGTTCAAGACAGTGCTGAAGTTGAGGTGCCCATGGTGACCCGTCAACAACAGCAAGCTTTCAAAACCATGAAGGCAAAGGTTGTCAAGGCCGAGGAAGCTCAGAAAGGAGAAGAAGAGGAAGACAAGGAAGAGCCAAAGAAGGGTGGGCGTGGACGTGGTCGAGGTCGAGGTCGAGGTCGTGGTGGCAGGAAGAACACTAAGAGCAACAAAGAAGATGAAGAAGACGTTGTTGTCAAGAACTTGGAGAATGCGTTTGAGGAGGTTGCCAGTGATAGCGTAGAATCGCCAGAAAAGATTGAGAAGAAAAAACGAAATGCAACCTTCAACACCCCGGCAAGAAAGGCCAAGCGGGCCAAGACTGAAGAGCAGAAGACAAAGACCAGCCAAGACAAGAAGACGAAGAAGAAGAAGACAACGGAAGAAGACCAAGAAGACCAGCCAAAGAAGAAAAGAGAGAAGAAAACCGCCAAAGAAGATGGAAAATCTACCTTTGCTGGCCGGTATCCCCCAAAGCAAGATGAAGCGAAGTTTCGTTTTACCGTGTTAATGGAGACCTTCCGTGCTTTGATCGAGCCCAAAATTGTAAGCCCAAGCCGAGTTGAGGCAAGAGAGCTCCCCTAGATAAAAACATGTTTTTTGGGAAAGAGATAGTAAGGTTGGGTATAGGTCTTGTTTACCTCAGTTTAGTTCACTAACTACTGGTAATGTTTCTCTGCCTGAATCCCTGGCAGATCCTATGGTGGAACTTTGCTTTCGGGAAGCTTCGCACTACGTCGGGGGTTAAGTGCAAAGAGATTGCTGATGCCCAAGCCGAGCCATTTCTCAAGTCTGACCAGAGTCGTCTTTTAGCTGGAACATCTTAATTGTCAAGCTATTGTTTGAAGTTTTGAAATAATATCGATGCTGGGTATTTTCATTTCAAAAAATCACCAGCTGGAAGGGTACTTAGTAACATTTAGTAACTTTGTTTGTAGCCAGTCAACCCCAGTAAGTTGGTTTATAAAAACTTGGGGTTACAGCTGAACTTCCACACTAGTTTCAAAGTACCGTGGACCACCAAGTAGTGTCAGCTCTACATACACAAAGTTGTTGGAATTAAGAACCCAGATTCTTTTAAGATTTTAAGCCCAACTAGTGATCAACCAAACAGCACACCACCATCATCTGACAACAGCTCAGGACCATACCTTCGTGACTGATGACCTGAAGAGTCATCTCGCTTTTGGAGATCGATCCCTGCCGGGTTTTTGCACACGTCATCATGTGTGTGCTGTGGGATGGCAGGGCCTACTAGTTAGCTTGGGACAGTTACGGGCAGCTTAGGGGCACGAAAATGCTTGGCAAAGTTCTTTCTTGTAAAGTTGAGTTTTAGACTAAGAACCCGATTGAAATGGATTATGTTTTTGTAGGATTGATTTTTTGATCGACCACTTTAGCTTCGAAAACCCAAGCATGTCGATGCCTTCGCTGCTTGATGACTTGTCCAAAGATCGAACGAAACCGATGTTGAAAAGTAGTGCTGCATGCAGCTTAGCACACACTTTGCGATAGGAGTCAAACTGCACACCTTATAAAAAATGAAAATTGATCCTTGGCTCCATCCCAAAGGTGATTCGATAGTTTGGGTGTTTCCTGGAAAGTTAAAATTGTGCTACCCACGGTAAGTTTCACCTGGCTAAGGGCACCAAGATTCCCAACTAAGCGGATATACTTTTGTAAAAATATTTATGATATATATATATATCTGGACCTTGTATAACTCTTTCAAAATTCTTTCAAAATAATATATTGGAAAATATTTGAAAGAGTTATACAAAGTCCAGTAGGGAGTTGATCATACTAGTTATGTTGTCCCCCTACGCTACCTAAAATTGAATCTTCTGGGTCAACCGGTTCACTGATGAAGAGGTACTCTTCCAAAAGGATCGTCTTGGCTTGCTAGCCGTGGTTTTTTCGCGGCTTCATCTACCAGTCAAACTGACATGCTTAGATATGGTGGTGACGGAGGTTGCTGAAACAGTGGGGCTGGGGTACTTGCAAGTTAAGAAATTCTTGGCTTATAGCAATCTCTTGTTCAAGGAAATTCCCGGTGTGTGTTGTTCTTTTGGCAACATGACCCCAAACGAGATTGAGTTGGCAATCCGTCGGCTTATTGCTATGGAGGCTCCCCTTGAAACTTGGTTTGTGTTTCAATTACTTCCCAAGATTTGAACGTGTTGGATTATGTCCACGCATGATGATAAAGGGAAAATCTTTTGTGGAGCAATATCTGAGAAAATGATTGGTGAATTATAGTGTTGATACTAGTTTTGATTATGTTAAAGATTAAGTATGCTTTGAGTCTATCGATCTCCACTAGTCGCACTGCTTTCCTAGCTGGTGATTTCCTAGCTGGCTGAGGATTGGATACTCCTGGTTCTCCTGATATCTTGGATGCCCTTCCCCGAGCCCGATAAGCCGTGGAAAATCATCGAATTTTTTTCCGGCCGTGGCCGGTTTTCGAAACTGGCTGCTAAAGCGGGGTTTGCAGTTGCAGCATTTGATATTAACCATGGTTATGTGAACCCAAAAGGACAGAAAAGGCGGAAGACCAAGAGGCCTTTTGCCAAAAGGAAACCTATGGACATCAATGGGGAAATAGGTTTTGTGTGGCTCAGCTGGTGTTTAGTTTAAGGTTTTGCGCAGCAGAAACACTAATAACACTAACTTTTGTAAAATGTCTTTTCTTCCCCTCGAGTACCTCTGTTCTCCGGCGGCTCGTGAGGACTGCCGTGACGCTCATCCTGCAGGCTGGCTTTGGCCAACTTTTTGTGGTCATGGCCACGGTCTGCTCTACTTGGGTTGCAGTCAATCAAGGGACATCCCGGAGGTCATGTTTGGTGCCACAGGGACTAACCACCCTGACAGCCATTAGGAAAGGTAACAAGATGGTTTGCAGGTGGGCCATGTAAGAAAACAAATAGGTGTCAGAAATGTTCGAACATGTACGGACTCCTGAACCTTAGGTTTTTGGTCACCAGAAAGATGTTTCTTTTGACAGTCCCTAAATTTTTGAAGGGTTGGAACCCACCTGTTGCCCTGAAGGTGTTCCCTACTTTTACTCCTGTGTTGCGCCATGGGGGCCCATTTTGTAGTGGAGAATCCTCGGAGTACATGTATGTTTGAGTACATGATGGAGACCTTTCGTGCTATGAAGCGGTTTGGGGTTAAGGCTGGCTGGGGTATATCCTTATTCTTACATGTTTTAAGGGGAAAGAATTTAATTCTTTAATCACCAAGTTTTAGGTTTCTGCAGTTTCCTTCCAACCCCTGCTGAAGGTTTTTCGTGTGAACCTATTGATGCAATATTACAAGAGCCCCACACCAAAGCCTACCACTCTAGTTTCAAGCTCTCCTATGGCCAGCAAGCTGGAGACACCGGAAGGTTGCAAAAGAAAGAGTGAACCGGGAACATCTACTTGTACCAAATATATCGATTCTCAAGGAAAAACTCGATACAAAGGAAATTCAAATTTGAAAAGCAGCCAGAGACTCACCTATAAAATTTAGTTAAAGTGTTTCTTTTTGTGCTTTAACGTTCATGGGGTGGTAGCGATATTTTAGATCGATGAATGTACTGAAGAGTTCCGATGACCCGAAAATAAGGACTTATACAGCATCCTTTGCAAGAGCTGTGCTTTCTTTGGTTCCTGGCATTCTCGAAGAACCTATCCCATTCAACTTGGATGCCTTCCAGCTGCTATTATTTTGTAGCATCCCTTCCATGAAACAAGTTGTGTCCTCCCTGTGCTCGCTGCTCAGGTTGACCTCGAGACTCCACTTCCAGATCTTGTGCGGAGCCTGCCGTGGTCATCTCTTGAGGATGCAGAGTTGGGTTCTGTAATTATGTACATTCGGGGCTGCGAAAATTTGCAGATGCCGGCTGAATACCGGGATGTATTTCCTTCACATGTAGATGTGGGGCCTAGCCCGCAATCAAGAGTGGTAGTCAATTTCTCATGAGGCTATTAATGGAATTGCGTTTTTCAACACACCTTTTGGAATTAACAAAAAAAATGAAAATTTGAAACGGCGACATTACCCGACCAAACGGCGACATTTCCCGACCAAACGGCGTTTTTACCCGTCCGGTGTTTTTGGATGTATTTTCAGCATAGCCTCATAATTAGTTTGGGCCAGTGGAATGACCACTGTTCAGCCATTAGAACGGAGCAGCCCGTTGTCCACGGCATGTTAGTTGGCAAGCCGACAAAACACTAGCCAAAACTGATTGTCTTGGCCTTTAAGATGTGAAAATCCATTGAAGGAAGCAACTTTGTTTAACATGTCCTGGAAAAAACTTTAGGATCTTTGGGGAGGTGTTCTGGCCCAAATCACTACGACTCGTTTCCTTGGCTTAGGGGTTGGTTCCTAGGGATGGCAATGCAGCCTTTGTTGAGCAAGGCTTGGAGTGATAGCAGTTTGTTTGGGAATGTGGCTTCGGTACAAGCCCACTATCACCAGCTGAAATCGACGTCGTTTTCAGAAGAAGAGCTGAAAAAAGAATTGGCAGTCTCTAGGTTCAATCTTTAATAGCGGATTTTGTCGGGATCACCCATTACCAAAAGAGGATAATAAATCAATTTGATAATTTCCAAAGGGATAAAAGGAACTAACCCCTTGGTTGGAATCTTACATGGGGCTGTGGATATACCATTGACTATTCAGTTTCAAATCTTTGCTTGGTTTTCTTCTTGTAACTATCTTCATCACACATGATGCCGAAAGGAGTCCCGGAAGGAAACATCATCGATCTTAAAGTACCCACCTTGGATTAATTTTTTGGGGTCTTCTTCTTAATTCCAAGAAACATGGTCTAGCTATACCTACTATATATTTACAGGAATAAATTCTGATAATACAGTATGTTTATAATATCGTGTAGCTGAGGAATTGGAGCGGGAGATTGCCATGACTCAGCGACATGTTGCCACGCCAGTAAGGGGAGCTCAACCACCAGCTACTGAGACCGTTCATGAATCTCCTACCCCACCACCAATGCTTCAAGATCGTCAAGAAGAAATCATGAGCCCAGCTAGCACAGTACAAGATGCTGCTAGTTTGCCCAGCCTCACTTCACCTGCACCTTCCCTTACTTCGACGGGGACTATGCAAGTCCAGCCCGTTGTTCCTCCTGCCTTGACAAAGGCTGTGCAGGTTCCTGTGGCCAATACCTCAGCCAATTCAGGGTTGGAGGAGGTTGACCCAGAGCCTTTGGAAATCCCGGAGCTTGGGGACCCTTTAGCCCCCACGTCCAAACTTGGGGTTCATGATTTGAATAGCGATGCTGTAAGGCAACGTGCAAAAAGAATCTTTACCCCACGTGCCGATGGATCATTGAAAGTGTCCCAAGCAATCTTCGATGAGTGGAAGAGCAAGGGGAAGGAAAGGAAAAATCTTGAAATGATTTTCAAGCAGTGTGGGTATGATCCCGATACTAGTCTCTAAGTCAGTCAGATTTTTTCAACAATCTTCCCACCCTTTTGTTGATTTTGTGCAAAGGTGATCAAGAATAACTTTATTTGATGCTCTTTTTTCTTTTCTAGGTTTCCTCTCCGTAAGTATGAAGTATAAGTCTAGTTCTATGGACAAAATCCAGCACCACAAAGGGTTCCTGAAAGTGTGGTCTTTAACCTCATTAGTTAAAACATGTTCAGGCACCCACCCAAAACCTAACCCAAAGAGTTGGGAAAGAATTTATAGAATCTTCATGGAATTGGTGGAATGGTGCTAGCACTTTTCTTGTTACAGGACTTACCCAAAAACTTGTTTTAAACCAAAGTGTTGGAAAGTATTTCGGAAATGATGGGTTTGAACTTTCCCCGTAAAAGATGGCTTTTTGCTCGGACCACCACTTTCCGTGATTCCAAAAGTGTTCTATGTTCTTAGGAAACATTTATTTCAGAAGTTGATGTACTACGATTGGAGATGCAAAGCTGTGAGCTGGACGTGAAGGGCGAATTCGCTTCCGAAGCTAAAATGTATGATGACTGGAATTTCTCAGAGTACTTTGGCAATAAAACACTTGATTTTTGAAATACCTATAGTTAATAAGTCTGGCCCAAAGCACCGGGCCCCAGTGATTGCAACGTCTGCCAATCTAAGGCAGCGAGTGGAAGCCGTTAAGGCACATTGCAAAACACAGCCAAAGAAACTTATGAGGACTGTCCGTGCCCCTTTAGTCTGCCAAACATCAACTAGAAAACGGTTGATAAGATTCCAGAAAAAAGACCTTACCATACCTTACATATAGAAACTAAAGTCGTTTTTCCATCCAACTCAAGCGAGAGGAGAGATACCTACGAAAACATCACGCTGTACTATGTAGAACGCAGTGTGGAAGGCAGCATGAAGTTCCCTGGTAGCATGTCCTGGTAGCACTTATGACTTTTGAGCTCTTAGTCTTATAGTAAATTTACCTGTTCCCCGTTATACTGGCATGTTCCCGGGTAGGTTGTTACTTTAGAACATGATATATTAACTTTCTGATGATTTTTGGGGTGGACCTGAGGCGATCGTCTCAGATTGAAATCCAGCAACGAGCACGGTTGAAGGTTCAGGGCGGCCTTGGTGATTTCGGCTTGAAGCCGGAAGCGCTGCTTGGGGATCAGGTTGATGAAGGCGTTTGCTAGGGCATTGTTTTGGTTTTTACGGTGGTGATGGGTGTTACGTTCACTATCTCAGTCTCAATAGTATGTTTTTCAATTCTTCCAACAAAAAAGTTTGAATTTCACAACGCATCATTCATCATCAAGATTCTCCCAAAAAACCCTTGAGCAACGATTCTTGACAACCACACTTTTTGATTCGGGAAGGTAAGGAGGTGGACCCTGAGGAGGGGGATGCAGAGGAGCGAGCTTCCAAATTGCGCAAGAAGATGGGGTTTCCTGAGTTGGACCCCGACGCTCTACCTTCTGCCCAAATCACTAAGTACATGATACTTGTCTTTTACCTTGTGGAAGAGAGCACCAACAAGAATTGCACCAGCATTAATGGTTTCCCTTCATACCAGTGAAAAAAGATCCAACTCCAATGTTTGGTTTTACTTGTGGTCTTCCCTGCATCTACCCCAACATCTCCAGCGCTGAGCCGGGCTGAGGGCAGCGCTGGCAAAGCGCATCACCGTCCTGGCTACACTGGTGACTAAATTCTCTGAGGCGAAAGAATTGTCTGACATCCAAACAAGGCTTCGTGGCTTAAGGAGTTTTAATTAATACACCTGCTATAGAAGGATCGTGCATCATCAAAAGATGATATAATATAGTCTTCTCTTACATGGCATTTCTTGATCTAAACAAGTGTTTCCTTTAGACAACTTCCCCCATCTAATAGCTGAGGCTTGTGGGTGCCATGAATGTATCACTCAAGGCCCTGGAGACTAGTCACACCGAGCTATCCACGGCCTACAGCAATGGGGTGGTTGAAGGGTACAGCAAGCAGTTTCTTGCAAGCAGTATAATAGAAAAAACAATAACCAGAACAGTACGATCACTTTGATATAATTTCCAGTCACTTTCATGGATCTAAGGGCTGAAGTAGCCTTGAAAGAACTGATCTCAAAGGCCAGTGGAAGGTATCGAACTCAGCTATCTCAGAATTGAACTTGCGATGGCCGTTACATGAGTTTTAGTAACTTAATTCTCCCCAGGGCTGCGGATTCAATCTCCCTTGAAGCTCGGGCTAGGCAGGGGATGGCTGCAATCACGAAAGTCTAAAGAGTAATTGTTTTGAACCACTTTAGTTCTCAACAAACCTTAAAAAATCCAGCTTCTGGCAGGCCTTTTGCGCCAAAAGCTTCCAAGGAGACCAAGGAGGAGAAACCAACTAGGAGAAGGGGAGCCGCCAAGGCCAAGGCCAAGGCAAAGGCGAAGGTTAAGGCGGAAAGCCCCCGGCCTCCTACCAAACGACCTCGCAAGTGAAACCTGCGGGCTGCGATCTTAGGGAACTCTTCACGCTTCAGGGAATCAGATTGACTGAAGGCGTGTGTAGTTCATACTTTTGGGGAAATGTTGGTACTCCCTGCTTCACATGCATAAGATATAATAATGGATAACTAATATATTATATACTTTAGCTTATGCTGCGGTACTCTTAATAATAGTGTTTTGTTTGCATCCAAGAAATTCTAGGGAGGGGCCAACTGATTAAATTGACAGTCTTAATAAGACCAGGGGCGATTTCAAGAGGAAACCTGCGTGATGAACTCGCGGGCTTTGGGTAGCTTGTGGTCCTGATTATGCGAAGCCCTGCCGGTGCTCAAAAAAAGCTATCTACTTGGAACTTCATGCATTTGTTTTTTTTAATAGCTACTAAAGGACCCTTTCACTTAGCATGCCAGGTGCTGAGCCGTCTTCACCTGGTGACTTTGCCCAAAACTATGCAGAATTGATATCTGATGGGGTGGTGTGCTTAGAAATTGTTCATACAAGATAGTAAAACAAAAGAGATCCTGCGCCCAACATGCCTTCCAAGATCCTGTCCCCCAGCTCCCCTGTCCATCATTATTTTTCCTAGGTCCCTGCTGCACACCTTCGGCATGTTGCCGATCAAGCACGGACGGAAGTTGGTGATCGTTGTGTGGCCTCAAACCCGTCAAGTGGACAGAACGCATGCAGGGATGCTCACGCGTTTATTCGAAAATGGGGGATGTCGTGGAAAGTGCCGTTGTCATCTTTGGACGGTCTTAAGAAGGATGGCTTAGACGTCAGCCTCCCCTACATTGACCCAAAGGATTTTGTCCGTTATCTCCTTGAAAAAACGCCTGACCTTTTGATGGGTGGTGCTTCTTTCGAGATGGGGGAAAAACATCTCAAGACTTTTTGGGAGAATTATCGAAGTACTCATCCTACGCATGACATCTTCCAAGACCAGAATCACAGTTATAGAACGCTCTCCAATTCGATTCCTTTAGCTTTTCACGGTGACGAGGGACGTGGAACCAAAAAGGGGAACACTTGTATTCTGATGTTTGAAGCTGTGCTTGGTCTCATGGATTCAAAAACGCATAACAAATTCAGCGCCTGTGATGAATGCTACTTGGGAGAGAGTGTTGCAAAGCGGTTTGAGTTGTGTGAAGGGTACGCAAGCCGCTGCAAACATGATCCACCTTTATGTACGCAGCAGGTTGCAAATTACAAGTATCACTCTTTTCTGACAAAATTTGTGGTGGGTGTTCTCCCCAATGATTATTACAAAAACACCAGTATGTTGGAAAAACTTCTCTCCAAGCTGTGTGCCAGCTTTCGTGAACTTTTTGAAGACGGTGTAACTCTTAGCAATGGTCAACGATTTTTTGTGTGCATTGTTGGCTTCAAAGGGGATCTAAAATGGTTTGAAAAGGTTGGGCGTCTACAACGGTGCTTCAACCGACAACTGAAGATTGGAGAGCCTATGTGCCATGAATGCTTGGCAGGCAGCGCTACTGCACCATTTGAAGATTACAAAGAAGATCCATCTTGGGGGGGTACCATGTATGAAAGACGCCCTTGGTCTGAATCGAACCCACCAACTGAAATTTTGCAGGTGCCCTTTGAGAATTTACAGGGTCAACGTGCTAGACCTGAAATGTTACTTCGCCGAGACTGTTTCCACAATACAAAGGTGGGATTGTACAGGGACTTCATCGGCAGTGCTGTGTTGCTGCTTTGCAGTCTTGGTTACTTTCATGTGCCTAGAACCATTGGAAAAAACAACCGGCCAACACTGTTAGAGAGAGCACATGGGCATTTCCGATTGTTTTGCCACTCGACTGGCAGGACTCCTGCTTTAAGAAGTTTTACGACAATTTTTTTCAACGCTCTTACCAAAAGTGATTTTGGTTGGATCAATTGCAAGGGTTCGGACACATCCCATTGTATGGCTTGGTTATGTACCCTCACATCTGGGTTTCTTTTTGACCTCAAGAGCCCTGACCACCGGACAACGATTGAAACCATTCATGAAACTGCAGTTCGTGGAAGGGAATTTTTGAACATCATGTACAGTCATGGGCTTTGGTTGCCCCGACATTGTGCTGCTGCAATGCATCAGTCTTTACACTGCTTTCTAGCTGGCTACAACAGACTTGCTTTCCTATCGATGTACAAGCATTCTTTCACTGGCTTTGGGATGAAAAGTAAGTTCCACATGCTGGCCCATACCAAAATTGATCTTTCAGTAGCTTTGCGATCTGGAACCCTCTACATCATCAACCCTTTGGTTTTCTGCTGTGAAACTAATGAGGATGTTGTGGGGAGGGTATCAAGACTCTCGAGGAGAGTGTCCCCAAAATTGCCTTCCCAAAGAACTTTACAACTTTACCTCATCAAATGCAAAGCTGTTTACGGACGCTACCGTAAAACCAAGAATGTGATCAAGAGATTGAAGGTGAGGGTAAGGGATTGAAGGTGTTCAGTAGGGCTGAAAAAAAGTGGCCGCCTGTGGTGGGATGGAGTTCTCTCGGCTGGGGATCCCGGCTAGAATTTCTGGGCATCCATCATGACGAGGCCCGGCATCATAAGTCTAGCTCTGAATGCAGAAACGTCTGGATGTATGGGAGTATGGTGTTTGTTAATGTTTGTTACCCATCTTGCCGAAATCCCCGTTAAGGAGACAAGGGTTATGGTCTATCAGTTTATCATTGGTTCTTAGGCTACTTTCTAAGGGCTTTATAACTCAGGATCCACAACAGCTCCAGTGGCGAATAGTGAAACGACAGTTTTCAAATGAAACGATCTTTTTTTTTACTAGCGACTGAAATTTTGGTAGTTTCATGAAACGACTGAAAAAATGCAACACAGGATGTTGCAGGTATAGCTGCAGTATAGTTTTTCATCTAACATTTTACTGGCCCTTAGTAGAGAATGAAGGAATGAAGCTTTACACTGTTTTGATGGGGATGAAACTTCCCTCATTCCTACGTAAGGATTGGAAGTTCAGTACCCTCCCTGAAACTAACAGCAAAAGCATCTGCCAGGTTGCGCCATCCCAAAAGAAAAACGATCGTCTTCCAACCATCCATTTTCAGGTGCTATGTTAGTTTCAGGGAGGGTAATTCTTTAGATACTACAGCTACCCTCACCCTCCAAAGAACGAATACATCCATATCCCACCGATTTCGGGAAGTTTGGAAAAGCATCGACTCAAAAGTGCTGGCTGGTAGGAGATATGTTAGTTTTTTGGAGGGTACTCTTTCTCCCATAATCATGCTTAAGTGGAAAATGGCTGTAGTTTGTCAAGGTACCTAAACTATTGACTGAACTTGACTATTGGTTCGAGTAAGGATTTATCTTTCCAAAAATTATGAGCTTCCGAAGAGTAAGCGCGTAAGCATTGGAAATGATTTTTTTTGTAAAAAGAAAACGAAAGAACTGGCCCTGGCAATTCTGTTGGTGACCTTTTTGGGATGGTGAAAACGTGACCCTTTTAAATGGTTGTTGGTGACCTCCAACTAGGGGATGAAAAGGTCACAAAGAATCACCTGGGTTGTATTACATTTCACTATTTATCAGTTAGTCACAGTTAGTCAATTTTTCTGCTGCCACTGCACCAAGACGTTTATCAAAAGACAAAGATAGCAATGTTGAGGTAAACGTTAAACCATTGGTTCATTAGGGGCCCCTTGAATTGTTTGTTAGCAATCCCACTCGACATTTTAGGATGTTGAGGGGATGCTCAAGTGGATGTCATCATCGGGCTGGTTATTTTTTTGTGCCAAAAACGTAGCTAGACATGCACAGCATCGAGTCGAGTCCTCGACTTTCTCCAAGACGTTCTGCGAAATGTCCTGTCAGAATTCGACGCTCCAAAAAATAAAGGGCAATGTGCCCTATTTTCCCGTTAAAAGGAACATGCTCCAGGAAAAAAAATCCACAATGCTTACTTCTTCATTCATGGCTCGATATAACCAAAAAAAATGCTATCTGCTAGATACTTGATGCCAAAATTTGCGGAGAATATGTCCACCTGAGCAGTGAACAAAACCCACCAGCAGTGATAAATTCCATTCTATATACTGGTTGGTCAATAGCAATCCCTTCTGTTGGCGTGATATAATCCCAAAAAAAAACATGGGTAGGTTACGTCCCGTATTTTCACCCGACCACTAACAACCATCATGGTTTTGAGAAAACGGCTCACCTGAAAACATGGCCTTTTTAAAAGGCGGCTTGACAGAAACCTTCATTTTAAGCACCCAACATTGATATTGAACAAAACTACTCACTGAAGGCGCAGTTTTAGCAAATCCTTACACCAAAAAATGCGCCTGTGGGGTGTGGTCATTGAGCCACGGAAAAGAAAAAACTCTTACTTGACAAAATACACGATTCACGATCCTTATTTCATGGTGTATGAAATAATCCCCACATAAGTGGGTAGTTCATCATCCCCTATACACCATGGTCAAAGTACATGGCACAGTCCCCAAAAAAAGTAGGTTAATAGAGGGCTTATATAAACCAATACATGGTAACTGTGCCATCTACTTTTACCCTGGTGTAAACCCTAAACAACCAGGTCTTTTTTCATTGCTCAATCGGTCGCGTGGGGATTTCATCGCAAAGCAAAATGTGGTCATCACCCCCTGGTTCGGCGCACTTCTGCAAAGGCTGCAGGCATAGATCCTGGCCATGCGACGGCTTGAATCCATTGCTGGTTGTTTCGTTTCCCGAGAATGAAGATATACAGTAAATACGTGATACATAAGGATATAAATTCATAATCATACATCATTTATATACATATAGATAATATATGTACGTATAAATATATGATATGTATACATAGTACTATTTAGTATTTAGATGTATTTAGGGGGTGCAAAACAAAAAGACCAAACAACTGTAAATCTCGATCCAAATTGTTTCATGGGAATCTGCCACAATGCCACCTATATAAAACCCAGGAAAAAATAAACCGCCAGCCTGAGTTATGAATCGGGGTCATTAAAGGATCACTGGTTGGTGGTTTCAACCCGTTTGAAAAATATTAGTCAAATTGGATCATCTCCCCAGGTAAGGGTAAAAATAAAGAATGTTTGAAACCACCACCTAGATCATTACTGTAGTGGGCTTCATCGTGGCCCCCCCCCACAAAAAATACCAACCTGAAAATGGAATCGGAGACGAAATGCCGAATGCCAGCTCAACAATCTTTGTTTGGAAGTGTTTTTTTTCGAAAAGCTGAAACCATAGAAAAACCACCTCCCAAAAAATTCGTTCATGTCCAATCAAAATATATAGAATCTTGAGAAAAAAACACAAAATCATTTAAGGTGAAACGTGTAGTTTTTTCAAACCCTTGTACCCTTGTTGGAAACGATTGAACATGGACTTGGCTGGATGGGGTGGATGGACCTTTGTGACAAACGCACCTGTGACACGGGCCATCAGCCGCTGCACTGCTTGAGCAATCTCAGCAGTGAAGGACATGAGGCCGGTGATTGGTTCAAATGACGGGCCAAGGGGGTGATTTGGTTTGAAAAAAACAAAATATCTCCTTAGCTTCCGAAAAAAAAACACCAGATACATAGTCATGTAACCAATGTACATGGTATTTCTCAAGGTGCAAATTCCGGAAAAAAAAATCAAAATAAAGGTCAACCATAGTCATCCTTCAAATTCCGGCCTGAAAATGATCAAATCATATCAAATCATAAGATCAACTTCCAAATGTTTGAGAAAATTCGAGCCATTTTTTTGCCACTTTGCCTGAGAATTGAAAAATACAACACCCAGACCCTGTCACCGGTCACCACTCAAAATCTTAAGTGTATCACTATGGAAACCATTTTTGTTTCCCGAATAAGTTGTTTTTTCAATTCCACTTAAATTATATAAAAAGTTCCTAGGTACTCCGCTATGGTGTTAATTGCCATTAGGATGTTTTGGCCACCATGTAAAATGACGTAATAGCACCCATGGTATCCTATCTTACAATCGCTGTCCATTTCTGGGCCGAAAACTTTCTGAAGCTCCCCACATGTTCTGCGCCTTTCTTGTAAACCTTCCAATCATCCTGGCAAATGCCAAGCATTTTTGGACATTTGCGGTCTGAAAAATTCCCAACTCTTGAAAATGCAATGGATCTTGTTGAAAAGTGGTCCCGAAATGCTTCTCGTGGACGCAAAAAAGACCGTGTTCAAGCACCAGAAGGGCGAAAAAAACGCGGGCCTTACTTTTCATGAAATCCTGGTTCTCTAGTTCCGGGATCCTTATTTCATGGTTTATAAAATAATCCCCACATAACTGGGTAGTTCATCATCGCCTATACACCCTAAACAATCACCTGAAGTTCGAAATTGTTCAGTAGTCACAGAGGTCGTGAAATATCGGTGTCTCGATTTTGTTGATTTCCGCGGCTTCTCATCCGAACCTGCAATCTTAGGACAGATTGAACCACCTGAGGACAGATTGGCGCCAAAGGAACTGAGGCCATCTCTTCGGGGTTGAATTTCCACTCAGGAGATGATCAAACATGGGGCCCAGTTTTGCATTCGTACAGTTCCCAGAACTTCTGGAAGTCCAAAATATGCAAGACACTTCCAAAGACTATCTAAGACTAACAGCAAGAGCCCCTGCAAAATGGTGGTTGAGAAAGTATGTTCCTTTGTTGGAAGGCTTATTCTCAGGGGCATTTTGCTGTTAGTTTTTTGCACACAGAGTAACACCGAAAAACAATGTCAACAAACTCATCTGTTGCATTTGCACATCTATTGAAGCTGAAGGACTGGGTTGTGTTGACATCATTCCCCCAATAAAAAAACCACTCCAACAACATCACCACTGCTGCGGGGGTGACTACTATAGCAAATGGAGCCAAGTCACCATGAGGATCACTCCACCAACTGCACAAACGACGAGTGCCACCACAATGGCGATGGCCACCTCGGGGTTTCTGTTGGACTCTTGACATGACTGGCTGTTGAAAAGCACCCGGGTTTTTTCCAATAGAAAATGTATATCTTCAAGTCCGCCAGGTTCGTTCAATCTGCCAGCATCTTTTCCAATCTCACCACATCATCATCATCATCATCATCATCATCATCATCATCATCATCATCATCATCATCATCACCGGCAACAAAATCTTTTGGGTGAAGATAGGGAAGGGTTATGCAGAGCTTGAAGATTTGCGACCTGGCGTGCGTCTTCCAGGAAAGCTGCTTGATATGTTATGACTTCAGGATCTGCTTTTTTTTTGGCTTGCCAAAACAGGTGAAATTTTGCTGGAAGCCATCTCCCAAACATGCTCAGCAGCAAACCCGGCACTCTCCAATCATTCTTGATACTTGTTGTCGTCTTCTTAGGTTTTTGAGTTGCAACTCCCCATATTCGCAGACATGCGACGATTCCGCGCAAGTTCATGCACGGTTGAACTCTGTGCAGCATTCGACTCCCAACTTGCGAACCACGAGAAATCCTCCATGTCAAGTAGGAACCCAGCTTCATCTTCAAACCACTTGCTCCACGGATGGTCTTCTACTCAACAACTTGTATCATATGATAAAAATCAACTAATGATAATATAATGATAATCCCTTTCTAATCAGGGACTCCGGGGAAAGGCTGAAGCAACAACATGAATCACCTTGCCCAGTGCTTGAATATCTTTTCTAGGTGGTGGTTGCCCGACCCATCTGCAAAATATTTGTCAACATGGGTTCGTCTTCCCCAATTCCGGGTGAACAGTTGAAAAACCTTTGGCACCACCGAGTTCCTAGAGGTTTTCAAATTTCAAGAGAAAAACAAACATCCCTTCATCTGCGACCTTTTTTACTATTCCTATCCATTCCTACAAGGCGGGCCCCGTCACCAGTTATAAATGAGTCATAACCCCAATAAGTAGGCTGGAATAAGCCCAGTTACCCATTTATAGGGCCATTTGAGCTCATTTCTAAGGGTCCCATAACTCCATGGACAACGATCATAGGGGCCCACCTTGTTATAAGAGCCCCAAACTGTACTGCTTTCACTGCGATGACTGGTACAGAGCGAATCGAGCCATGGGGTCCCTTCAGCAAATTCTGGCTCCATCACAGAAGGTCTTCAAGATGAATTTCCCAAAAAAACAGCCTGGTTAATCCTTGGGGGGTACCCTTGCATTCCTATGAACTTAGGAAATTTCTCCAGAAAACGTGAATGCCTAGTCTTACAGGCGAATACCTGCTCAGGTGAGGTGAACTCGGTCTTTTGGAGTCGCCAATTTAAGGACAAAGAACTGCTCAACGTTCAACAACTTTTACCAACACAACAAAAAATCTATGAAACATACTGGTTGATGGTTCAGAAATCCGGCGAGAAAACCAGTTGAGGTCGGTAGTTTATCCCGTTATTTTTATCTATTTGTAGGGTTTCATCATGGTTTCATACATCTTGGGTGGTACAGGATTTGGACAGTCATCAACTCACACCACCCCTAAAGTTGAACGAATCGAACCTGAAAAATGGTGATTTTTCCAAGTTCGGAATCTCCTTTTTTTGGGGGTTGAGCTTTTCAGGTTCCATGTTAAATATCTTAAACTTTTTCGGGGTGTACCACACACATGATGCAAATAAATTCATATAGAATCAATTGAACTATACGTATGAAGGAAGGAACTGAATTATAGTCACTGGTTACCTTTGAATTCCGTATGAATTTCAAACGGGTTTTTTTACACCCCGGATTTTTTTTGGATCTGAGATCTGCTTCGGAGCCGATTCCCAAAAGGTGATGTTGAGGGACCCTCAACTTTGAAAACCCATACCGACCAACAAAAAAGGGACTTTCACAGGGGTCATTATATATATTACCAACCCAAACAATGCACTCTTCAGGGGAAATCCCTCAAATTTACCATACATGTGCATTGTTTGATGCCCCCCAAATAGGTAATTTAATGGTCCCTGTTTCATCAGTCAACTTTAATCACCCAGATTCCACTTCCAGAACGCAACAAACCCCGGAAGATGAACGGCTGGAACCTGAAAAACTCAACCCCTGGAAATTTTCGGAACATCATCTGAACCCCACCAGCATCATTTTCAGGTTCAAGCCGTTAATCTTTCCGGGGTGTGCCCTTTGGAACCTGAAAATTCATCCAAATTGGAGGTTGGAAACTCATCTGAAACTCATCTGAACCATCCACATCCACGCTTCTTGGATTTGCTGAGGTGGTTGGACAAAAAATTCACCAACTGGTGGTTAGTTCAATGGTGAAAATCTCATCCCATAGGATCGAATCCTCCAAAAAATCACCGAAAAAAACAACTCGTTTCAAAGATTTTTTTTCACCTCTCCTTGGGGAAATGGTCCAATTTGACTATATAATGATTATTTTTCAAATGAGTTGAATCCACCAACTAGTATAAAGGTTTGTATGCGTGGAACATGTGACATACATGTTGTGAATTTCAATCAAGTGCAACAACATTTTCCTGAATTTTCTTCATAGCAACAAAAACAGCAAAAACACCTGACTCCTGACTTTTTTCTGACGTTTTCATCCAGAAGGATGTACCATGTATATAATGGGATTCGTTGAAAAAACACGGCCACTGACTCCACTGCAACTACCAGGATGTTTTATCGGTTCCCTTTTTCATCCGGCGAAAATGATGATGATGATGATGATGATGATGATGATGATGATGATGATG
>DF241346.1:0-18303 GCA_000507305.1 Breviolum minutum Mf 1.05b.01 | reverse complement strand
ATGATGATGATGATGATGATGATGATGATGATGATGATGATGATGATGATGATGACGATGACGATGACGATGATGATGATGATGATGATGATGATGATGATGATGATGATGATGATGATGATGATGATGATGATGATGCTGATGCTGATGATGATGATGATGATGATGCTGATGCTGATGATGATGATGATGATGATGATGATGATGATGATGAGGATGAGGATTGCTGTGATGACGAATGTCCACTGCATATCCCCCCATACGCTCCATGGATGGAATATATACATTTAGATAACCATAGATTTAAGCCAAATGGAGGTACATATTTTTTTACATGCTATGCAGCATATGGCTCCCGTTTCTGTTTAGTTGGTGATTTGTTTCCCGACTTCATTCGAACAAAAATATGGGGCATGCGGCATGCCATCAAAATGGGCTGAATCCGAAGCATCACTTTCCAGCACCACCTATTGAACACTTACCCTCCCTCAAACTAACATAGCCCTCGAACATAGGTCTTCCCAAACCAACATTATTCCAACGCGTTGAGACATGGTGACCTCGGGGCCTCCTTCCCGATAGGCTTATGAAAAGGTCACGATTTGAATCACCTGGTAGCCTGTTTTTCGGAAAGGAAACAAATGAACAAAACACGGTGATTGTCCCCTGCCCCCCTTCAATTAACAAAAAACGGTGATTGTCCCCTTTTCCCCCTTCCCATGTGTCACTGTCGAACTTTTTTTTCCAAAAATCCAAGGCACACCATGAAGCAGCATCCGAAAGCAAGGTCCAATACTTTGGGCCTTGAAAGATCAAAGCCCCAAAAGAAATGAAGGTTTACTGGTTGGTGGTTGAACCAACCAATCTGAAAAATATGCTCGTCAAATTGGATCATCTCCCCAGGTAAGGGTTGAACATAAAAAATCTTTGAGTTGCCACAAGCTAGTTTAGGTTGGGATTCCCAATCCTAAAGATGGAATGTCATCCTGGTTAGGTTGCTAGTGAACCAAGTTCTCAGGTGAACCAACCCCTTCATCATACTGTTGATGCTTCAGAAATCCCCCCAAACAACTCAACCACCGTTTGGATGTATGCTAAAACCTGTCCTAAATAATGGTAGATATTTACCAAAAAATGCATCCAACCACCAGGATGTGCATTTTTTAGGTACCCTAAGAATCAGGGATTGGACCCGACCCCCAAAAAAAAGGGGTGGTCCTTTTGGATCTCTAGTCCCCACCAGTCTGACTCTTAGGGAAGGTTTCTTTTTTCAAAAAATATGTTTGCCGTCTTGGCAAAAGTCAATAAAGGTAAAACACCTGAAATAAAGGTTGAACTTTTAGGTGTTCGTCATACCCAATCGCACCATGCATGATGGAAGATTTACCTACTTAATGTTACATTAAATCTAAACCATCCATTGATCTCAAAATATTCCTGCATCTATACATGCATCATATGGGATAATGTGGTAAAAACCCCACAGATCAACTGAAATGGTGCCAATTTGACGGGTCTATATAATTGGGACTACTTTAAAAG
This sequence comes from Breviolum minutum Mf 1.05b.01, assembly GCA_000507305.1. NCBI lineage: Eukaryota > Dinophyceae > Suessiales > Symbiodiniaceae > Breviolum > Breviolum minutum. The sequence continues at coordinate 16,761 of DF241346.1, read as the reverse complement.
TATCAAAGTGTTGGACCGGGTTCCTGGTTGAAGAACTGAAAGTTACCAAAAAATGTGGTTTCAATGGTTGGAAATCACCAAAATGAACTTTGGATCCGCGAAAAGAACACACACAAACACACATAGACACACACCATGCCATGGAGAAGGGGAGAGGAATGTTGCCATGGTCTTAAAATAAAAAATCTAGGATCAGGCCATACAAGAAACATCACTTGAGTGTGATTGAAGTGTTTGAAAAGGACTTACAAAGGGCCGAGCTTTTTTTTGAGTCAACGTTTTTTTTTTGGGGGGGGGGTGGGGGGGGGTGGGATAAATTCCAACTTTACCCTATATATGACTTGAGAAATCCAGGCTTTTCTCACCATGGAGTGAGAAAAAAAATCAGTATGGGTTTTGGGGTACGTAGTCGGTAGGATTGAAAATGATTAATTCTATCACCAACATGTTCAAGTACCTCAAATGGAGGTGCTGAACTTTATTTTTGGCTATTTTGGAGAAATGGAGAAACTCCCGGTATATAAAAACTTCTAATATAGGTCCGGGATTCCTGCATTTTAGGTACCTGAAATGTTTAGTAATGTTTGATGATGTATACTCTCAACAAATCTGCAGTGAAGAAAAACCGCTACTCACCTGAGCACCCATTTTTTCCCCCGGCGATGTTCAAACTCGGCCCTCCATACTCGAGTCTCTGGTTCATCCCTTTCAGGAATAACCTAAAGGACTTCTTGGGTTGTTTTTTTTGCTGGAGAGGGTGATAGGCAGCTGGCTTGGTAGTCCCATGAAAATCCACAAGCCTCATTTTGAGGAGGTCCCTATAACCCATATTTTGCGGGAGAAAAAAACCTTCATTTTTCAGGGGGGTCTGGTAAATGAAGGTTTTTCTTGTTGAACGGGATCACCCTATATAGTAGCTAAAAAATGTTTCAAATGCCATGTTTTCATCGTGGTGACGGTCGGAAAAAAACTCGCATCCTGCGAGTTTAAGGAGATGTTTCCAACCTCAAGTTACCATCCAATGAAACCAAGACTCAACAACAACCCTGGAAAATTAACATCTTGAACCCAAAAAAGGGAGGTAGGAACTATGAAGGGTGGATGGTTCAGATGATTTTCCTTTTCAATTGGGTGAATTTTCGATAATCCAACCCTGTGATTTGGATGATCTCTTTGGCTCCAAACAACTCCCCAATTTAGTAGGGAAATGACACTCAAAATCGCTCCCCCAATATCACAGCCTAGACAATCCCATTTATGAAATGGTCAGTAACCATGGTTAGTTTTCGTCCCCAAAGTAGGCTTAGTCTAGTGATAATTGGCTTATATCCTCCTTACTTAGCAGCTTACTATGTGGGGGCCCATCCTCCAAGCGTCTTACAAAGGAAGACATCGAATCCACTTGTTTTACGGGGAAAATGCTTCAAACCGAATCTCCCAACCTCACCTCGAAAGGCGATAATCCAAAACAAAAAAAAGTTATAATATATATATATATATACCCTGGAAGTCCAACCACCATCTTTTTTATAGGTTGGTTTCCGAACCACCATTATTTTTTGTATAGGGGTCCACAAGGAACCACCATTTTTTTAAATGGTTGGTTGACTTCCAGGAGTTATTTGATCTCTATGAAACCCCCTACCTAGTCCTTCCGAAATCCTCCAGTCATACCTTGGGTTTGGGTCGGTGTGAGGTTGGAACCCCTTTTAAGGCCTTCTCCTCCTCAGGAGGTGGTGCTGAAAGGGGTCCAGTCATGACATCTTGTTCAGTTTCGGTGGCCCTGGATGTCTAGGGAGCTGATCTGTAACACTTTTAGGTGTCAAATACTGTTGATGGACAAAATCCTGCACCACCAGGGATGATGATTATCCCATTATTTACAAGGTTTTAACCATCCCAGGTGGTGCAGGATTTCGTCCATCAACAGTAGTTCCGTTTCAGGCCAGGATTTAGCCTTGGCACCCCTGAGAAGAAAGTGGAGAGCCTTGAGTTCAAAAAACTCCACAAAATGGAGAGCTTCGAATTACTCCATGAACACTCTACTCCTGCTAAGTTTCACTAAAGTGCAATAGAAAAAACGACATACACCCACTCACTGCAAAAAAACTTCTCTGACGTTTCCACATTACCGCAAAATTAAACGTCAGAGTATGAAAGAACAAAGTACCAGGTGATTCAAAGTGACTGTTTGATCACCTAGTTGGAGGTCACCAACAACCATTTAAAAGGGTCACTTTTTCACCATCCCAAAAAGGTCACCAGCAGAATTGCCAGGTATGTAATTTTTTCCCACCAAAAAAGATCCCCAAAAACTCTTCAGGTCCATGTCTTGGGATGACTTTCCCACCCCAAAGATACCATGGAACCTGAAAATGATGGTTTCCAATAGGAATCCCCTTTTCCAGGAGCTAATTTTCAGGTTCCATGTTTAACTTCAGGGGTGTACGAGATCCGAGATTGTTTTCTTTCAGATCCCAGCCACATCGCTTGGCTCAGCCTTTGAACCTGAGTTTTGTCGGATGGTTGGGAACCACGTTTTGGCTTGGGGAAAGTTTTTTGGGGTGAAAGGGATATCAATGGTTGATTCTGGTTCCCCTAAAAGGTGGTAGGTAGCATATAATCCGCCAGAAGGCAATATATACAGTAAGTGGTACATAAGTGGTATATACTGCCAATTGGGTGATTATATATGGATGGTTGGTGGGTTGGTGGTTGAACCCACCCATCTGAAAAATATGCGCAAGTCAAATTGGCTCAATTTCCCCCCAATTTTCGGGATGAAAATTCCAAAAACATTTGAGTTGCCACCACCTAGTGATAATGGCTTGGGGTTATATGATCCCTACCACCTATCACCAGAACCATAATAATCCATTGACATAAGTGTGGAGTATTTCATCCCCTATAAACCACCGAAAACTAACAGCTGGATTCGGATACCCCAAAATGATGGGCCTTGGAAGAGGTAACTCCCATTAAAAATGGCAATTCTTCGTATCTATGTTAGATTTCTGGAGTGTATGATATCTGAAACCTAATAAATAGCGAAAGGTCTGGGGGATTGGATGGACAAAATCATGATCATATCTAGGAAATGTTTCAAAATTTGAAAAGATGCTACGACATAACTGAGTGCCTTGTCTGCGTTTGATCGCATGATTCCAATTGTCAGTGGTATAAATTCACAACAGCTGGATTGCCAAACACGAGACGTTGTCAGGAAATCGTCGAGACATGCAGATGTTGAAATCGGAGTGGGAAATATGGAAATATGGAGCCTCGTGGCGAAACATGAAAAAAAAAAACTCACCCAACCTCACCTCGCTGATTGGATGCACTAAGACAAGAAAGCAACGATTTCTCCACGACGAACTGAAACAGTTTTCTAGTTGGTGGTTGAACCAACCCATTTGAAAATATTAGTCAAGTTGGATCATTTCCCCAGGCAAGGGTGAAAATAAACAATTTTTGAAACCACCACCTAATTAATTTTGGTATGTGAAATGTTATCAAATTACCAGAAATTGCCAAATTCTTGAATTTTCAGGGTAGATTTGGGGGGAGAATTCCCAACTGCTCAGCAATGGCGATGACATTCACCCAGGAATTTGTTGTTTTTGTACCGTTGATTTCAGAAACCAAGCAACCCTCATTGCTTCGGTCCGACCTCTCATGGCGATCCTGCCGAATCCCGAATTCGAATCACGTGACTCAGGTTAGGGAACCAAAAAAAAACATGTTTTTTTGTCGGATTCCCCCTCAAAAGAACGGCTCCAACATATTCTACAATGGGAAAAAGACAGCAATTTTCATGTATACTCAGGTGCTCTACAACAATTTCGAAAATCCTGGTGTCTAAGAAACGTCCAATCAATCTCCCATCATTTTCCCAAAGATTGATCCGCCAAAAAACAAAACAACACATATCTCGCATACTCAATGTTTCAATTCAGCTTCCTTCCGATTGATATACACAAAAATCGAGCAAATGTCTCAAAATGATTTTTGAAAAAAATTAAACGTAACGTAACCATCGATCTCAAATTCTTTCTGACCATCAACGAACAATCCGTAGCTTGCGCAGCCTTTGGTATTCCGGAGGGTCGAATCCTGAAGGAGACATTCATCCGTTTCCCTAGGGTCTAAACTCGGGCTGGTGATCCCTACAGGGGATAAACTCATCAACCCTCCGGGGTTTAGATACCCAATACAATCATGATTCCTATTAAAGGTGGGACGACCTTTACCCAATATAAAGAGTTTATGTAGACCCTGGTCACATATATGGGTGTTTCCGAAAATAGTGGTACCCCAAAATGGATGGTTTATAATGGAAAACCCTACTAAAATGAATGATTTGGGGGTACCCCTATTTTCGGAAACACCCATATGTCAATTTAGACCACTCAAATTTCGGGGGGATTATGAAGCCACAACCAAAAATGTTTGACTATAATACATCTTGCTAGAACACCATGTGGTATCAAATACCCTCCAGGGGATTAACATATCCCACCTTGGGAAAAGGAAAATCATCTTCAAAACGGACTTTTCAGGGGATATGTTAGTTTCCAGGAGGGTAGTTTCTATTTTACCCCTCTTAAAAACTAACACAGTCATCTGTGAAAACGGGGATATTGTCTTTTTCCACGGGGACAATGCGTTTCATTTTCGGGGATACACTAAAAAACCAGCTCCTCCCAGGCTGTGTTTACACCTCCTGGTCTGCGGAGACGGTCGTTCCACCGATGATCTCCGGCCGGGTCTGCGCCGGGGGACCGCCACCAACGGGGCGAATTCAGAGGGAGCGCCATGAGAATCCTCGAGAATTAAAAACATGAGCCACGAAAAAAAACCTTCCTACTTTCCAATATACTGGTTGGTTCCCTATATAACTGGGTAGTATAATCCCCTAAATAAACCAACCAACCAAGGTTTTTTGCATTGCCCACATGATTTCTCCACCCTAAGAGCTCTAAGGACCCTCCTATATATAGAGGGTTTTTGAATCTGTATGACGCAAGGTGCTTTTGGATCTCCAGTCGCCACCAGTGACTTGAGATCACATGATTCTTAGGGCAATGGAATTTCTTTAGAAGAAAACAGAATATCTAATTTGATTTTAATTTTTATATGTGGTTATATTCGCCTACATAAATCCCATAAACATCAACTATAGATGTATAGGTCTTATAGGTAAATAAACCCGTCACATGGATCTTATACTGGATCTTATTAGTGGTACTTGAATTCACCAAAAAAAACATGTCTTTTTTGCGAGTAAAATGTCTTTTCTCTTCCTGCTGGCTTCCTAACAGAGGGACAGGTGGTGAAAGAATCTGAAAGTTCAGGGGTGTGAACTTGTGAACTACGAAGCCGCAAAAAAAACGTTACTGAACAAATCTTAGGGAACCACCAAAAAAAAACAATTACCGGAGGGATCAGCTAGCTGGGACCCTCCAAAAAAGAGATCGGTGAGTGTTGACGCTGCTTGAGGTGCTTTTGGATCTCCAGTCCCTATCAGTTTTGACATCGCGGCTGATTCTTTGGGTGAGGAAGATTATGTGATGCCCCTCCCCCCGGCTTGGACATCCCCCAGTAGTTCGTAAAAAACGGCTTTGCTGATGAGGGCGAAAAAGAACACAACGACGGCACCCGGCGGACAAATGTTGTCTAGTTGGTGGTCTCAACCCATCTGAAAAAATATGCTCCTCAAACATCCTCAAACTAGATCATTTCCCTATGTAGGGGTAAGGATAAAGAAATACTACCCCGAAAACTAACATAGAACCTGAAAATCACCCCTTTGAAAAAGGAAAATCATCTTCCAAACCTCCAGTTTGAGGTTCCATGGTAGTTTTTAGGGATGTATTTGAAAACCACCACCACTAGTGGTTGTTGTGCCGCGCGGGACAGCGCACGACTTTTTTTTGGCTCGTCTCAGAACTCAAGCATCGCACGGTTTTTGTCGTCCCGCACAAGGACCCAGCCTACCAGACCGTCCTGTCAAGGGTACCAACTCAAGCAATGCAACATTATAACCCGTAGGATCCATGGGACTGGTAATATTTGCCTACAATTGGTTGATATACCATACATGGATCCTATGGGTAGGGGAAATCTTGCAAATGTATCATACATATGATGCATTGTTTGATTTCTCAAAAAATGGGTGATTTAATCATAATCATCCCTGACAAAGAGATAAAAAAGTGGAATGGAAATGAAACAAAATGAGATAGGGAATCTTTTGAAATAACCTTCCGAAACACAAGAACAAAATATTCTCTCAATAATCCTTGTTTTATGCTGGTTTATGGTACATTTCAACAGCACTTCGTTATCTTTTAAAAAAGTGCACACTGCAGAATGGACCCTCCTTTCCTTGTAAATGGTATTTTTTTTGGTGAAATCACGACACCTAATATCAGTGGTTCCAACCCAACTCAGTTGCAACAACCCATAGATCTATAACACCTCTTTTTATCCAAAGGATTTTTTGTCAATCAAAACCCAAACCCACCACCAAAGTGACCTCAGGATCTCTTGTTACCCTCTGGGGAACTAACACATATCCCACCTTTGGAAAAGGAAAATCATTTTCAAAAGTTCCTTTGGGAGTGGAGAAGAAGGCTTCAATCCATCTGAAAAATATGCTCGTCAAATTGGATCATTTTCACAGGTAGGGGTAAAATTTCAAAAAATCTTGAAGAAAAAACAACACCTACCAGCACCTTCTAGCCGGGGTACCAATTAAAACCCTAAGGGATGGTGAAGTGACACCCTGAAACGCGACCATTTTTGCCACCCCGACTTGCAGGTGCTGGTAGAAATTTTGCAATGAAACAAATAATCCAAGACACTTTCTTCAATTGCACTTTGACGCGAAGACTTGACTCATTGCCACTTCCATGACTCTTCGGTAATGTGACTGCTTCAAGTTGTTCACCTTTTCCGACCTGGCTCCAAACACATCAGATGATTGGCCCTTGGCCACCCGTGGTTCTATATGAAGAATGCCAGGTTTCTCCCCCAAAAAAAATGGCCGGCGGACCTGCCATTTTAGATGCTCCAAAATCCACATCCACAATAGCAAGATTTGAGACTTCAGAGTTTGGGATCCTTCACTTCAATGGTTGATTTTTGACCTACATGGGATGGTTGACTTTTTATGTTAAATCCCATAGGATCCATGTATGGTATATTTACCTACATTTGGTTGTTTTTAATGGGAACATATGGTAAATGTAGGCAAATATACCATACATGGATGCTATGGGAATGTATAGGTAAATATAGCATACATTATGGATTCTATGGGTATGACTCACCAAACCCCAAACAAAACAGCACGAAAAACACCACCGAAGTTTTTCTGTACAAGGGGAGGTGTATTTACAGTAGGTGCTCAGAATAGCCAGGCTTTTGAGGTTTTCAGGATTCTTAGGCCTTGAAAAATTCACAACAACCCAAGAGGATTGCTTGAAGCCACCCAACAAGCAGTCATGAAATACTACCAACATCCGAACCAATGCATCATGTTTCTTTGGCCAAAATTCACATCAAAAAAATTGCCATACATTGGCATCAACTTTGTTCATTCCTTCCCCCAAAACAAATACGTCCCATTTCATGATCCATGTGATCACTCACCATCCTTGGTCATTCTTCATGAACCACCCTGTACCCTACTATACATGAAAAAAAATCCAAGATCTCGAAAGCTTTCTCAGAAGCCGCTGCTAAAAGCAGCTTGCTTGCAACAAAAATACCGGATTCCCCTTTCCCAACGGCCTCTCTCAACACTTCTTCACCTTTGCCTTTCAAACTTTGCGGCATACGTGCCGTGTATTGTTTAGACCACCTTAGACATGAGAAGTTCGGGGTGGATGGTTTCGTTCCACCCGAAAGGGCAAAATGCATATACAAAAACGCAGTCCGGGGATTTGTTGTTTCAAGGCTTAAGATAAGTTCGACATGTGTTGCAATTCTGTTTGTTGGAAGTGTGGAAGCACCCAAAATTTTCGGTGTTCACCTTGTTGTATTTCAAGCTTTGGACCAATTCTAGTTCCTTTAGGGTGTCAATTCACCATCCTTTAGGTGTTTACTTGGCACCCCGACTGGAAGGTGCTGGTATATAAGAGCCTAGCATCCAAATGACCCTATAATTTTGATTTGGAATTTCGGCCGCGTTTTGGGTCGGGGTTGACCTTCAAAAAGAGAGGTGAAAATATGGTCCCCAGGTAGACACACCTTCTCGTTTACGGCAGCCAGGTGGCAATTTCATCATGGAATTTGCTTTCAGAGAGATCCAGCCACTACGTCCATCTGCCAAGTGCCTGTCATTTTTTGATGGCGTGATATGAACCCTCCTATAATACGGCCGTTTAAAGAAATGAGTTTCACTGGGATTAATTTCACCCCGAAATTTCAGTGGAAGGGTTTTTTGTGCCCCTGTTTATAACTGGTCTTCAGCATTGCAACATGGCATTGCACTTTTCCATGTTTCACATGCATCGGATCTACCCGGTAGATCCCACCCAGCATGCCATCGTCACCACCAGGATGACATGAACCATTTTTAAGGTTCGGGAATCTCAACCTAAACGTTCATTTGCCACGGAAAACAAACCTGGTGGGCCTGAAACTAACACAACCGCACTTGGCCCATGCATTCACATAAACCATGGAATCAGCTTTACAGGGGTACAAGCGTCTCAACCTTTCACACCGCAACACCCAGGAAATCACCCCAACACCATGGCACAGCGATGTACAAGGCACAGTAGATCTTGGAACTACCCCCCACCCAGGATGCAATCCAGGATGCAAAACGTCACCACTGGATTATTCCATTTTAGGATCGGGAATCCCGACGTAAACCTTCATTTGTGACTGTTATAGGGATTCCCCACTAAAGATGAAGATTTAGTTCGGGATTCCCTACTAAAAATGGAATGTCATCCTGGTGGTGACTGGAATCCTGGGTAGGGTACACCCAACCCGCGTACATTGTAACATCTTTTTCCTCCGGTCAAAAACCCGTCGTGAAAAACAACGGCCTCACTTTCAATCGCTGCTCCTGTGGTGCTGTTTCTTCTTTTCGCTCCAAGACCTTTTTCGGGGCAAAAAATGCCGGAAAAAATTTGACTGTGAATTTCCCGTACCCATAGGATCCATGTATGGTTTATGCACCCTACAATTGAATTTGCTTGATTTTTATGTTGAATGTACGTAGGTAAATATACCATACATGGATGCTCTGGGAAACAAAAACAAGGGATTCTGACTATAGTCCTGCCCTATAGGGGTCCAAATTCAATGGTCTTTCTGAAACAACCATTCCTAAGGATCTATGTCATCAACACTTGCAGGCGACACATTTTTTTTAACCGTCAACTTGAGTCACAAAACGGCGTGGTGTGTTTCTGTCTTTTTTGTTAGTGTAGGAAAATCTGACAAAAATGTGTCAACGCCGAAAATTTTAACCTGAAAATTATCTACCCCCAAGCATCAGCCAAAATTCTCAAGTGGCTGCAGAACCCGACGAGGATTTGCATATTCTGACCCGGGTCGGGTCCAATCTCTGATTCTTAACATTTAAGTAGTGGTCACTCCGTCCTGCTCATTTAAAAACAAAAAACTCGCCGATGCTTATCTATGGTTGAACCAACCCATTTGAAACATATGCTCGCAAAATTGGATAATTTCCATAAGTAGGGGTGAAAATAAAAAATTGTTTCAAACCACCACCTTGTTATTTGGGTGTGTCTCACAATCAGCTGCCAACCCAAATCTATTGGGAGCTCTACTAGGGTGTCTGGCTGGAAGTGATCGTAACGATCGCTAGTAAGATTGGTTTATTTCACCTATGGAGGGGACGTAAACAACCTACTTTTCTAGGGGTTACAATCCATTTACTAAGTACCATGCTATGGACATCCCAGTATTACTCTCAAGATGAAGAAAAACATGATTCTAACATCGGATTTGGGGTGTTCTTCTCCAGTTGGATGTCAAAATCCAATGCAATGATTCCTCAGTTCATTCCAGTCCCCATGTGTATATACATATATGTTGATCTATATATATATATATATTTGGCATACACATATGTATACACATATTCTACTACTACAATGTATCAAACATCTACATTGAAATCACTCACCTATTTTTCTGGGAAAAAAACACCCATTTGAAATGTCAATCAAAAAAACACAATCTCCGACGAAAACGCTTGTTTTGCACCTGAACGATCTCGTCAACTTGGAGCTGACCATGTTTCTCCAGAGATGTGGGCTGCAGAATAACCTCAAAACCATCAGGCTTCAACCCAAAAAAATCATACCATTCCTCAACCAACGGTTTCCGCGGGTTTTACGTATCCCCCCCGAAACGAAACAAGGGGGTTTTTATAAGGCTAGTCAATATAATTCAAGACCTATAGTCTATAGTATATAATTTTATATAGATATCATTGATACTTATTGACGATCATCCCCTGTTTGAATTTCAAAATCGGTCCAAAAAATTTACACCTTTTCCGAAGCGGCTTTTTCAGATTCCCTAAGAATCAGCGATTGGACCCTCCAAAAAAAGAGGGTTTTGAATCTGTATAGCCTGTATGACGCAGGGTTCTGGGATTTCCAAACCACCAGGTTTGAGATCCCGTGATTCTTAGGGTTTTTCGACACTTGCTGCCAAGGCGCATAATGATTTTGACAAGCTTCCAGGAACACCTCAGCCGCACAAGTAACCGCGGAGCGATGAGTAAACGATAAGTTTTCGCCCCAAAATTGGTGCGTGGTTCTTTTTTTTCGGTGAAGCAAAATCAACCAGCAAAACCAACAAACCCTCGTCTTCCAGTCATACCTCCTCAGGTTTGGTGTTTGGATGGTATGTTTTTGGAGGTCCAGTCACACCAAACTTCACCAGGTGGAAGACTAAAGGAAGGCACCAGGCAACAAATGATGGATGTTTGGGAGATTGAGAATTTGACAACGATGTGATGACGGTGATCTACGTCCTAAATGGGTTGGAACATACTGTTCATGGAAGAAATCCGGCTAACCAGTTGATATATAGTTTATTCCATTATTTACATGGTTTTCCACATATCAACAGGTGCAGGATTTCTTCCATCAACCGTATTTCTGCCGGGCCATGGACATAAATTGGGTTCACCACCAGGATGATTGCATTTGTAGTCTGGAATCCCTATAAACGTTTATTTGCCACTGGAATCTTGGGGTGGAGGGTAGATCCAAGAAATTTTCACATGAATTCCAAGACATCAACATGACAAACACCCCCCGCAATTCTGCGAGAAAATGTGCCCTATTTTAGGATTTTGAGTTCATCATGTGACCCGAACTTAAAATGGTTGGAAAATCGTGACCAACCCAACGAAACTAGGGGATGAAGCAAAAGGTCACGCATTTTTTCATCACCTGGCAGAAGATTTTTGTTGACATGCCCAGTGGAGGCTAAGTGACCTTCATCTAGGGGACAAAAAGGTCACAAAGAATCACCTGGGGGGTTTTGTGACCTTATGTGAACAAAAACAAAAAAATCCTCAACTGGTTGGTGGAAATCAACCCATTTGAAATATACTAGTCAAATCGGATCATTTCCCCAGGTAAGGTTAAGAACCCCCTCGTATTTAAGGTTAAAAATTAAAAAAATGTTTGAAACCACCACCTAGTCAACTGGTTGGTGGAAAACAACCCACCCCCCCACCAACCAGTTGCGACCCGAAATGCTGCCAGCATTTCGACCAGTCAAACAAACATCTCCACTCCAGCGCCTCGTGCCGCCTCTTTTTCTCCAGCCAGCTGCAAGGGAGAGAGGAGAAAGAAGGCAAACCAAAACTAGTTGGTGGTTTCAACCCATTTGAAAAATATTAGTCAAAATGGCATCATTTCCCCAGGTAGGGGTGAAAATGAAAAATATTTGAAACCACCACCTAGGTCAACTTTGTGGCTTGACTTACACGACGGCCGTGACTGGCCGTGACCTCGGGGAAATCCTGAAGGGGAATGCAATCCGATTCAGCCTCTCAAGTTGCCCCGGCACAGCAATACCTGGAACTCCCAAACAACCAGTGTTTTTTTTTATGGATGGAAATGATGGTTCAAGAACCATTTCTTATATGTAAAGATTTAGTTCATCATCCAATTGATAGCCAACCATTTATAAATGGATGGCCATCAGGTTCCAGGTAGGTTGTTTTTGGTTTGAATGACCGGCAGGTCTGGATAAATTCAATCCGATTTTTCCATTCCATACCTGATCACTTGACTTGGGAAAAATAAAAGACGACCGAGAAAATGCAGTGGTGTGAAGCTATTTGCAGCCAAATGCAAGCAATAGCGGGTTCATATGCGAAGCATGACCCCATCACCCCGCACCTTTCTCCAAAAAAAAAACTGCTGCAGTTTCCAAATCAAGAACGACGGTTCAAGAAATGGTACTGTAGCAGTAGATGGACATGACTCCCAGAAGATCAGGAATTTGGCAAACTCGGGCATCTCATCACAATCGCACCACCAAAGTCTCGCACTCCACGATGAAACATCCCGCTGGCTTCAAGTTCTCTTCCGAATTCACGCTTGTTGTCTCATCTGGAAGGTTTTTCTGACGACATTCTTCAATGAAGTCCTCGAAACTACGATGACATCGTTTCACTTCTGCCATGAACAGTCTCAAATTGGCATCATGAAGCATTGATGCTGTCTTACTTGGCAAGTGATCATGTTTATTCTGTGCCATCAATGAGCGCCATGCTTCCACGCTGCATTGCTGTTTCATGGAAGCTAGAAAACGAACCACGAAAAGCGAGCGATGAATCTTCTTCGTTTTTTGAGCCAAATCTCATCAGACTGCAGATGTTTCTTTTTAAATGATTTTCTTGCGACCACAACAAGTATTCAAACTATGTTCATCACGTATTTTCTCACCTTTTCTCCTTCAATCACATCTTCATCCTTTCAACGTCCCATCATGAAATCAAAACATCTCACCTAAAAAGAACCAAAACAACCCCCCCCCAACTTTGTTCGTTATTTTGTTCAGCTCCAACTAACCCACCCCCCAGTAGCAGGTAGCGTGGGCCCCAATCTTTCTACTTGGAGGATGGGCTCCCAGTGGATGTAAGTGGTTAATAACCATGGTGATCGTAAGTCCCCTAAGGATCGGATTGTTCTCCTTCCATTCATGACCTTTTTATGGCTTATAAATGGGGGTGATCCTAAGTACTTACTACCCTCTGGTAAACTAACATGGCAATGGAAAGTTCCCTTTTTTAGTGGGAAACACATCTTCAAATGGTCCATTTCCCATAGCTATGTTAGTTTACTGGAGTGTAACTGGGATGATCATCCAAGTACGTCAATTTTTCTACGCCGGAACCAAGTGACAGTTCCTGCATTGCCTTTGATCGTAACCCATCCAGAGCTCGATGTTCCAACAAGACGACCTCGCCTTAAAAAAGCGAGGTCGGAGAGGACAGGGATCATTATATGTCAATGGTTGTTTCTTCCCTTAATAGGTGGTAGGTGATATATAATCACCCAGTTGGCAGTATATACCCCTTATACACCACTTATATATTGCCAATTGGGTGATTATATGCTACCTACCACCTATTAAGGGAACCAGGAAACTCCGTTGAATATGACACCAACCCAAACAACGCACTATTACCAGCTTTTTCTTCCATTCGTGACCTTTTGATAACACAAATTGAGGTCACCAACGGTTTCCCTGATTTCAGGTCAATGGAAAAACCACCCAAAAAGGGCCACGAACGGAAGAACCTGGAACCCCAAACAACCGGTTGTTTACCAGCGCCTTCAAAGGGGTGCCAAATGGTTCCATTCCAGGGTGTCAATTCACCATCCCTTTAGGTTTAATTGGCACCCCGACTGGAGACAGGTATAAATGGTTGTTTGGGATGGGAAGGCATACATATGCATTGGGTGAGGTCCTCCCTAAATGGGTAATTTTTCATGATCCCTGAAGAAACGCAAAAAAAAACGATGCAAAATTCGGCTTTTGTACAGGGGAGTCATGAAGGCCCGAGAAAACTCAACGAATGGAAGCCTAAACAACCAGTTGATAATGTTGAGCCCCTCCAGTCACACAACCTGGTTCCAGTTTGTGGATAGAACCTGGTTTTTATGTGTGGATTTTCAGAGTGATGGGTGATGGGTCCAACCATTTCCGGAGAATTACTAAAGATTTGTTTCATCATCATCCAATCAAAACAAGTACCAGGTGATTCAAAGTGACCTTTCTGGGATGGTTAAGTGACCGTTTCAGAAGTTAAGTGACCTCCAACCAGCTGGGGGATACAATGGTCACTTTCAATCACCAAACCTAAAGGACCCTTGTTTTGCTTGGAATTTCAGCCGTGTTGTGAGGGTCAGTTAGTTGGGGTTCTAGGTAAAAATAGATGGGCCATCAGCCTCCAGGAAGGGTTCAACTACATCCCTTGATGCAACGTTCGGTCACAAAATCGTCCGAGAAACAAGCGCTCCAAATTTCCACGCGAATCCTTTGTAGGGCCATCCTGGTGATGAGTCATGCAATAGTGGAGATACGGAATGATGTAAGATAAACTAGACATCCAAACACTTCCTGAGGTTCGGTATGACTGGACCACAAAAAGATACCTGAAACACCAAACCGGAGCAGGTATTTGAAAGACTAGGGAACATGAAATACCATGGGAAACCAGAACAACGGCCAGGTGGAGATAGCATGAAAAAAACAAGAAGAGTTCGGCGAAAATGATATCAAATGTTTGTTGCATAGAACCTCAATGCTCACAAGGACCCAGCAACAGTCGAGCAAACAAGAGAACTTTACATTGGCATGCGTACGACAACAAAAGGTTGACTCTCCCGAAAAAAAATCATGGTTCAGTGGAAGATTGGTGTGTCTCCGATAGTTTTGCTACCTTGCAATAAGACAACCATTTTTTCCATTGAACCATGATTTTTGGGAGAAAGAGTAAAAACTAAATCCTACACTGGCACAAAGACTTGCCAGGATAAGTTTCCTTTCATTTTTAGTTAAATTTTCTGAACCATGATCTATGAACTCCCAATGGCACCACCCTGAAGACCAACAGCAGTTCGTGTCTTGCAGTTTTTTTAATGTTTGACACCATCCCGTTTTTTCTGGGTCCACCCTATCCTGACCCCTCAACGGCCTGGCTATTTTGAGGACCTAAACATCCCTGCGTCATACAGGTTCCATTCACCCTTCCATTAGAGGGGGGCCTGATCCTTAGGGCAGCAGTCCTCTAGCACCAAACAACTTCCTTTGGAAAGCCGACTCATGACTTTGCTTTCAATATCCAAGTCTTCTGTCATCACCACTGGCGACACACATTTGTACCTGGCACACAAAGCGCCAGGTTCGACATTTTAGGATGCAACCAAGAATGTCACAAGCATCACAATCACTAGCACTTGATATTTGTAGTAACTTTTGAGCTTCAACCTATATATACTGACTATATTACACAAATGCGGGACAACCCAAAAAACAATCTCAACTGAGGTGCTGGGTGTGGTGAAATCGGCCTTTTTTGTGGTTTTTTTTTGACATGTTTAGGCTTTAAGCAGTGGAAACAATTATCATCAGGAAAATTCCTGAAAATTGCCATAGATTTGTATTGTTTGATTCCCCCCAATTGGGTATTATAATGACCACTGTTAAGTATTATTTGCACCTGGAAACGGAACTAGCAGCTAGTTCGCCCATTGACCCTTTGACGCAGGTAAGCTGCTTTTCACAGAAAAGCGAAACAAAAAACACAACCACAACCTCGACAAACACAACCACAATCTCAACAACCACGACCACAACCTCAACAACCACAACCTCAACAACCACAACCTCAACAACCTCAACCACAACCTCAACCACAATCACAACCTCAACCACAATCACAACCTCAACACAACAGCCACAACCACAACCATAACCACAACCACAACCACCACAACAACAACAACAACAACAGCAACAGCAACAGCAACAACAACAACAGCAACAGCAACAGCAACAGCAACAGCAACAAGAACAAGAACAAGAACAAGAACAAGAACAAGAACAAGAACAACAACAACAACAACAGCAGCAACAGCAGCAACAGCAGCAACAGCAGCAACAGCAGCAACAGCAGCAACAGCAGCAACAGCAGCAACAGCAACAGCAGCAACAGCAGCAGCAACAAACGAATAAACGACCAGCCAACCAACCAACCAACCAACCAACCAACAAACCAACCAAACAAACAACACTTCTTTTAAAGCAAGGCACAAATTGGGAACCTCTTTGGCATATGTTGTTCCGAACTGGTCAACGATGGTAAACCATCCAGAGGTTTGGTCCTTGAGAACCTGCAGCAAATTCGTCCAATTGACCGAGATGAAAACCTGGAAATCCCTACGCACTCTGGGGGACGAAAACGATCACCATGGTTATTATACCCACTTACAAGCCCTGGGATGATCCGCCAAGAATGGTCCACACATTTTGGAAGGTCTATTCACTGATGAGTGGAAAACTGACGTGGACCCAGGAATTGTGTTGGTAAACTCGCGGGATGTTGCGAAAACCATGTTGGACCAAGCAAAGCGACTTTTGGTGACTTTTGACACATCTCTTCGGAATGTGAAAAAAAACAATTCAAAATCGTTATTCAAACCATCCAAAAAGATGAACCAACTCTGTAGCGGT